>ML421437.1:0-17832 GCA_005239525.1 Nicotiana knightiana | reverse complement strand
GTCAGTTTATCAAAATTAGACCCATGGGTATAAAGTTCGAAAGGTGTTTGCTGCATTTTGTTGGTATTCTGGAGATTAAGTTTTATGCCATTGCTAAAATACGTATATGTAGTATTGAGTGTTGATGATAATTGTGAAAATATGTTAAAGAGATAACACATGCAGCTTATTCACCAATAATTCCATAAATCATGACCTCACAACAAATCTCAAAGTAGCTTAAGAAAATAATTCAAATGCGCTAGTATCTTTAAGCGCGATTAATAATAAATTATCGTGACTATGGGTACGATTCCCGTGGCATGGTCACGACACATAATCCCAATTCGGGTGTGCATTTCATGTGACCCGGCCATAACTTCGTATAATAATAAAATAAACATGTTGTGAATCGTGGGTGCATTTCATGTGGTGCGGTTTGCAATGTGTATCAAAACAACAAGTGTACGACATCGTGACTTGTTCCAAAACATAATTCCATAAATATTAAAAGCGGTTAGAAGGTAAAAATGCACAATAGGTTTCAATATGTATAAATCAGATAATTAGGCCAATTAATAATAGTTAAGTAACCATGCTAGAACCACGAAATTCGGGAGTGCCTAACACCTTCTCCCGGGTTAACAGAATTCCTTACTCGGATTTCTGGTCGCAGAAAAATTAAAACAGAGTCCAAATTTCCTCGGTTTGGGATTTTAAAATAAAATGGTGTACCGGAGCATCGTCAAAATTCCGGGTGGCGACTCCGAAAACTAAAATAAATCCCAAAATCGAATAATGTTACTTTAATTGGAAAAACTCCCTATTACTCTTCATTATCCCGGCGTAGTGAAAAAAGGAGGTGTGACATCCACAATGAATTTTTACCAAATTCTGGAACTCCTTAAATAAGAAAAATACCAGTCCGGGGGAGGGGGGGGTACAATAATTGAAGTATAGCGCATGCATAGTACACGCTATATATATTTAGTGCATACATAATAGGCACTATACCCATATGAATTATCGATGGTCAGTTAAGTGCAAGAGAATTTTTGGTGGGGCAGGACATTTTATATATAGCGCGATTATTCACCGCGCTATAACTTAACGGAAAAATATGTCACTAAGGTATAGCGTCGTTCCGTAAAAATTTTATTATTATTCTTGTTTTTGCCTTGTCATAGGTTGGTTATACTGTTTATGATGTGTTAGAGTTGGTAGGCTCGGAATCGGAATGGCTGTAGCAAGAATTTAGTCATTTGGTCTTTAAAAGTAGTCTTATAGTGGGAAAAGTCAACTGGGAGTTGACTTATTGGTAAACGACCTCGGAATGTAGATTTTATGGCTCAGATAGCTTCGTTAGGTGATTTGGGGCGTACGAGTGTGTTCGGAATGTGGTTTTGATGTCCGGTGTAGAATTAGGCTTGAATTTGCGAAAGTTAGTTTTTGGCAATTTCTGGTCGGCCATGGAAAATAGGCTATCGAGGTCGCAATGGAATTCCGTAAGTTGGAGCAGGTTCGTAGTGTCATTTTGGACGTGTGTGCAAATTTTCAGGTCATTCGGATGTGTTTTGGTTGGTTTCGGCATCTTTGGTGGAATTTAGAAGTTTCAAAGTTCATAGGCTTGAATCCGAGGTGAATATAGTATTTTTGCGTTGTTTTTGGTGATTTGAAGGCTCGGCTAAGTTCGAATGATGTTATGGGACATGTTGGTATCGTCCGATTTCCCCTAGGGTTATGGAAATGCACTTTGAGTAATTGATGTCGAATTTCGCATGGTTATTGATTTTGAGCAAGGTGGCTTGGAGTATTTCATGTGGTCCAGCAGTTGGATGGGATCACGCTTTGCAGCAGAGTCAGGTAGAGGTATGACCCTTGGTTTCAGATTCGTGTGTTCTGATTTTACGGTGTGGGCCAGGCTTCTAGCATGATGTTGTGATTGTAATAGTTAATGGCAGGATAGTCCTCTCGTGTGAGTCTTCTTTATTTTATAAATTGAGATTTTGGGATGTTGTTATTGAGTGCACGAGTTGCACAAGTTATGGCTCTGGATGGTATAGTGGTATTGATGCTGATCAGACGAATGGTTACTAGATTCTGCATGTTCCTTTCATCATCGGCAGCATATGGAAGTGTTAGAACGAGGCTTTTCTTAATGAGAGGTTATTTACCGGTATTGGGTTGTTATAAGCAACTATTGTGATTAGGAGTTATCTCCACGAGTGCTTGAGTCATGTAGTGTATCATGGTATTTCATCTTGGGTTACGGATATGACTTGTTACAGTATGCCCAGACTTATTCAGTTTATAGTTGTGGGATTTTGATCTTGTAAATTGATTCAGAAGTAAAAATGTAGTTCTAAGGTTTATGGGTCAAGATTGGATTTCGAAATTTCATCTGTGTGGTGCTATCTGACCTATATGGGTCAGGGTGACGTGGAATCATCTCTGAATATGTGCATGGTAGGTTACACAGCAATTTTGGTGGTGTTTGGAACAGCTCTAGGCACGTTCGAGGACGAACGTGTGTTTAAGTGGGGGAGAATGTAACGACCCGGTCGGTCGTTCCGTAGAATTTGTACCGTTATTCATGTTTTTGTCTGGTTACACCTTGTTTAGTTGTTTATGATGTGTTGGAGTCGGGTGGTTCAGGCTCGTAGTGGTTGTAATGAGAATTGAGACACTTAGTCTCTTAGAGTAGTTTTTCGGGCTAGTTTGAGGTAAGTAATGTCTTTAAATCCTGTCTTGAGGGTATGAAACCCCCGGACTTTACATCCTTTCGCGGATTTGGAGTGACGCACACACTGGATGACGAGTGTGGGGCGTGCACGAATTGGAAATTTGGAAAAATGTACCTTTTCAGGCAACTATTGAGTTGTGAAACCGCTTTTAAAGCATATGATTTATAGTATTACTGTGTTTTGATATACTTGGGTTGTAAGCCATGTTTGTGGTCTAGTTCCGATCTGTTTAACTCCTTGGGGGCTATTTTACTGATATTCTCACTACTTTGAAACTATGATTTTACACTCAATCTTTCTTGTGAAATTGTTGACACTCCTATTTGATGATATTACTATTTCTTGAAATGAAATACTATTTTGGGTCGAGAACCCCGTTTTATTTATGGCCCGAGTGGCATGTCGAGAGTGTCTGACTGAGTGAGGCCAAGGGCCAATGTTGTGAGGATATTTATGATATGAGAGAGGCCGAGAGCCTGAGAGATGATTGATGCCATGATGTGGCTTGTTTATAGCGCTTGGGCTGTAGGAGCCCCTCCGGAGTCTGTACACACCCCCAGTGAGCGCAGGTACCTACTGAGTGCGAGTGCCGAGTGCCGAGTGATGAGTGATTGGGAGGCATGAGTGACAGTGAGGTTGCCCGAGGGGGTGATGCTGAGTGACTGTGAGGGGCTAAGTGACTGTTATTGAGTGATGGTGAGGTGCTGAGTGACTGATTACGAGTGATGATGCTCCAGGGGCAGTTTAAAATGATATTTTGCTGAGCTTTTGATTATGATTTTTTTCATCTTTCAAACTGATATTTTGGGAGTTTTACTGAGAAATATTGGATATTATACTTGTTTCAAGGATTTTTACGGAAACTGGTTTTCGAACTTATGTATACTTTATTGAGACTTGATATTTTACGGTTTTATGGATTGGTGTATTTGTTCCTGTGTGTTTCTTATTCTTCAGACTGTGATTTATTATCATTACTACTGAGTTGGCGTACTCATCATTACTCCATGCACCTCTGTGTGCAGATCCAGGTACTGGTTCTGAGGCGTAGCCATTTGAGTTCATTCATCGTCAGCATTCGGGATTTCGAGGTAGTTGTCCAGCGTCCGCAGCTTCTCCATTTCCCTTCCTTCATTAGTATTAGTATTTTATTCCGAGACATGATTTATGACATTAGCAGTGTTAGTTTTATTCTTAGATGCTCGTGATCGGTTGAATGCAGTCCTGGGGGATTTGTTTAGATAGTAGATTATATTATTATATTTGCTTAAAGACTTAGAGAAAAATTTTATACTCTGTTGCTGGTTATTATTGATTTTTGAGAAATAATACTAAAACAAATGTGTAGTTATGTGATGATTGGCTAGCCTAGTTCTACGATAGGCGCCATCACGCCCTGTTAGGATTTGGGTCGTGACAGTGAATGACCGTGCTATATAAAATGGTACACAATTTATTTAGTTTTTTACCTATTTGTGTTGTTTGAGTCCAAAAGAACCACACTTTGGTTCTGGACTCTTTATAATATTAGTGATTATATTATTATCACCAAAAAGACAGAAGCAAGGGCATAACAGCTCCATGCGCAAAGTTGCACCTTAGCATCCATTTTTGTACTCACGAGTGCTTTTTATTTTTGAAAGAAGGGACGAAGCTTGAAGAAGCTAAACGAGCATAGAGTAGCAGCCTATTACGATTTTTCAAGTCCCCTTTGATTTGTTATTAGTGAAACGCTAGCGTCCCTTAGTAATTTTATCGTGTTATTTTCATATTTTAGATTACCATTTAAGTAATTCACTCATCTTTTACCATAAACAAACTTTTGAATATGCAATTCAATAAATAACAAAAACTCAATTTCGAATAATATCCCTAAACAATTTTGATATACTCCCATCATTCACGAATGTAGTAATGTTATCATTAAGGCATAAACATAGGAAGAATACATTTTTGTGAAGAGTTTTTGTTGATTGGTAGTATGCTAAACTGCACATAGCACTTTTATTTATGTATGTAATGCATAAGGACAATAAATAGTTAGTAAATAGAGGTAGCCGTTGCCTCTTTTGCGCGAGGTAACAACATAAGCCCCCTTCATATATTGAAAAAAAGAAGAAGCAAGTATTCGGTGTGGATGACCACGTTTAAAAAAAAATAGCTTTCTTGTCTATTGGCAAAAAAAATATGTATATATATACTTCGTGAGACCTTTATGAATCTTAGAGATTGCAAACTCAAGGGAGTTGATCCTTGAACAGAATTATAGATTGATTCTTTCCAAGAATAAAGTCAAGTTTTCGTTGATCTTCCTTGATTTGTGGTCTTGGCAAGCTTTTCATCCGTTGGGTATATCTTTTCGTAACTTGAGTGATTTGTATATCCTTAATTTCTGGCTTTAACAATCTCCAGTGCAACCCTTTGGGATCTTGTTTCCCTTTTATTTGGGACCTTCATGTAATAGTTTCTGTCAATCATTTATTGAATCATTGATCGATTCTTCTTCCATAAAAAAAAGGTAAAAAATATAAGGCAGGTGTATGTTATCAGTGTTATTTAGGGATATCAAGATTTTGGGATCAACAAGTTTCTATAGTCAACAAAGTTAATTAAGTAATAAATCTAGTTACAGATTTCTAGAAAAGCAGATAATTTGTAGACCATATACTTGACTTGTTTCTCCTACAACCCGTCAAACTCTAACATACGTAAATTTATATACCTAAACAGAAAAAAGGTGGTCTTCATGTTTGATTATTATCTTCCTTTTTCTTATTTAATTCATTCTTCATTTTGGTTGATGCCATACTATTAATTGAAGTAATCTTCTAAACCCATTATTATTTTGTTTAATAGGTAATAGTAATGAGCCGTGGTTACACTCAATTCCAATCGTAGGAAAATATTTAATCTCAGAGACGAATATATATATATATATATATATATATATATATATATTCATCTTTCTTGAAAATGGAAGTATTTTGGCATAGGACGGAAAAGAAAAGAATGGAAAGGGAAAAACCGCATATTCAAGCAAAAGAAAGAAGGAGAAAAGTCAGTGATCTGACGCCTAGGAGGAGAACTTAGAAATATAATATCACAAGGAAAACAATTTTTTCATTTCGTCTAATTAATTCACATGCGCATATTCTTCTTTTCTTCTCCCTTTTCAATTCCACGCTATATTAAGAGAAGGTCCCTTGGACGATCAATACCTTTTATTATTTCTTGTTGTGAGTAATGATGTGTGCAACATTCCTGCCAAGACTGTCTACCCAAACTAATTACATGCTTTGCAATATTAATTCATTCTATAGCTTTTAAATGTGTTCCAAAATTATGGAGCATCGTTATTTCCATGAACCACTCTCATGGCCAAATGATTGCTATTTTCATTGTTCCTCACACAGTGTCTGTCTTTCTAGATAATATGACATAATCTTTTACCAGATCATGAGTTCAGCATGTTTGATATTTAATCAACAATTGATGGGTCAATTCATTTCATACTACTTTGATAACCGTCTTCTCTGATACTTTTATGGATACATATGTCTAACATGCTACTTATGGATATAAGAGTAAATTTTAGTTGAATTTCAATTCTTAATGAGAATTTTTTTAAAGAAGGATTGGGCATTTATAGCATCTCAAAGTGAAATCAAGGGTTTGATAGCAATGGAAATCCTCAAGTTCAAGGCTCTTGAAGAGGCGTCCAATATTCTGTAAGTAACTAAACCCTCCCTTCTATTGCACTCAGGTATACAACGTAAAAGAGCAAAACTATGATGACCTGATAGGTCATGTTATACTTTAGAATTTAATTAAGTGTTCCGGAACTTTAAATACCTCATTTTAACCTTCCTCAATTTGCGTGCATAGTCCAGATGTCTTCCCGGAAAACTTTTATGTTAAAAATTGAGAAAATATAAAAATTTTGCCTTAAAATCTATTTGAGTTGACTTCGGTAAATTTTTTGAGTAAATAGGCCGGAATTCGTGTTTTGACGGTCCCGATGGGCCCGTATCGTGATTTGGGACTTGGGCGTATGCCCGAAATCGAATTTGGAAGTCTCGCACTTTGTAGAAATTTAAAAGTTAAATGCTTAATGATTTTGAAATGTTTGACCAAAGTTTGACTTTTTGGATATCGGGTCAGTATTTTGGTTGCGGAATGCGGTATATGTCCAATACTATATTTATGACTTATCTATTAAATTTGGTGAGAAACGAAGTTGGTTTGACGTGATTCGGACGTCCGGTTGTGAAAATAGAAGTTTCAAAGTTTTCTTGAAAATCTCATTTGATTTGGGATTCAATTAGTAGTTGTAGGTGTTATTTTGGCGATTTGATCGTGCGAGCAAGTTCTTATGATGTTTTTAGACTTGTGTACATAGTTGGTCTAGATCCTTGAGGGCTTGGGCGAGTTTCGGATAGGCTACAGAGTGACATTGGACTAAGAAGTGTTGCTGGTGTTTTCAGTTTTGGTGCAGGCCTAACGCATTTGCGACCTCTGATGGATTCGCATTTGGGATCTACTCATCGCATTTGCCAAGAGTAGCTGGGCCACATGATGTTCGCATTTGCGAAGTGGGACATGTGGGGGCAGTGATCGCAAATGTGATCAAGTGGTTGCATTTGCGGAGGGTCAGTGTTTGCATTTGCAAATATTTAATAGACAATACGATAAATGCAGAGATGTGAGGGTCTTCGCATTTGCGGGATTCACAAATGCAAACCCCAAGTGGAAAATGCGACATCTACAACTTATCAAATGGGACTTAGACAAGATTTTATCTCATTCTTCAAAAATTTCAAAACAAGAAACCCTAGAGGCGATTTTTTAAAGAACCTTTCTTCCCCAAATCAATGGTAAGTGATTCTAAACTAGTTTCTTTCAATCTTTCACTACATATCCTAAGATTTCAACCTAAAATCTTGTGTTTGTATGGTGGAAATTTGGGGTTTTGGGTAGAAATAGGGATTTTTGTAAATTGGGAATTTAGGCCTCAAATTGAGGTCCGACTCTAAAACAAATTACATAATCGGGCTAGGGGATGAATGGGTAATCAGGTTTTGAACTTCGGGATTGGACCAAGCGGCCGGGGGTTAACTTTTGTTGACTTTTTCAATAATGACCTAAATTGAATCCTTTGCGATCGTGGGTAGTTCCTAAGGCTTAATTTGAATCGTTTGGTTGGTAATTTGCTAGATTTTATTGGTTTGGCGGCTTTTTGAGAGGCAAAGTTGTGATTGAACTTTGAGCTGACCTTTTGGAGCGAGGTAAGTGTCGTAGTTAACCTTGACTCGAGGGATTAGGACTTGTTTGTCTATTTTCTACATATTTAGATGTTGGGTACAACGTATATTTGAGGTGACGAGTACTTATGCGTTGTTGTCGCATTTAAGCATGCGGGTGTGGCTTGTTCCTTGTAATTTATTGCTTATTTTGATCTTGTTATCCATGCTTAGACTAGTTACTTACTAAATTGATCGTTCTTCTAGAGGCTATGAAGTTTAGGAACAAATTTGACTTCTATTCTTCTTTGTCGTGCGATTTTGTTCTCTCATTGTTAATTGAACTCTTCTACTCTTATTCTCTCGTAGATGGCGAGAACACGTACCGTATCTTCAGTTGAGCAGCAGCCGGAGCCCCCAGTGGCAGCTCCTACGAGGGGCATGGGTCGAGGCTGAGGCAGGGGCAGGGGCAGGGCTCAGCCTAGAGCTCGAGCACCAGCACCAGCACCAACACTGGAACCTCAGGTAGAGTTTGATGAGGAGGTTCCCGCCCAAACTGTTCCTGTCGAGCTAGCTCAGGTTCCGGAGGGGTTCATCGCCACCCCAGTGCTACAGGATGCTTTGGTTCGTTTTGTGGGCCTTGTGGAGAGTGTGGCCCAGACTGGCACATTTTTCATGGCACCAGCCATCTATCAGGCTGGAGGAGGAGCACCCACTCCTGCTACCCACACTCCGGAGCAGATGTCTCCTAGTACCAAACTCAAGCAACTCAGTAAGTCTGAACAATTCAGCCGGTTATTGCGGCACATGCCGGTGATGGGTCAGCTACTCTTCTGAGGGCTTATTGAGATTGGAAGAGTTCATTAATCTCTTTTCAGTTCACTTTAGTGGTGAACCTTCTGAAGATCCCCAGGATTATCTTGACTGCTGCCATGAGGTTCTGCAAAACATGGGGAGAGTTGAGACCAATGGGGTCGATTTACTGTGTCTCAAATGACAGTTCCGCCAAGAGATGGTGGAAGGATTTTCTACTGACCAGACCAACTAAGTCGCTTGCTCTTACTTGGGACCAGTTCTCTCAGATATTTCTTGAGAAGTTCCTTCCTGTCACATTGAAAGAGGAGTATTGTTGGCAATTCGAACGTCTCTAGCAGGGTAGTATGCCCATCACTCAGTATGAGTCCCATTTTGTAGATTTGGCCCATCATGTTATTCTTCTGCTTCCTACCGAGAGAGAGAGAGAGAGAGATAGTCAAGAGGTTTATTGAGGAACTTGCTCAGCCTATCAAGTTGCATATGGCTAAGGGGACTGGGAGTGAGATTTCTTTTCAGGCGGTTGCCAATGTCGCCGAGCGAGTCGAGATGGTTCTTGCACAGGGAGGTCAGGGGACTGACAAGAGGCCTCTCCATTCTGGTGGGTTAAGCGGTGCCTCTCCCGGAGGCAGGGGTACATTTGGTAGAGGCAATCCTCCCAGGCTATTTCATTCAGCACTCCAGACATCCCACGGTGCTTCAGGTGGACGTGGCCCTCATATGCCTTAGTTCGTCCAGCTAGCCTACAGTGCACCAACAGCTCCCATTAGTACACCTCCGCTCTAGAGTTTTCAAGGTGGTTATTCAGGTCGACAGGTTTAATTTTCTGGTCAGCAGTCACAACAATTGAGGTCCTGTTATACTTGTGGTGATCCGAGGCAAATTGCTAGATTTTTCCCTCGTGCATCAAGCAATTCACTGCATCAGGGTTCTCGTGCTATGGTTCCGGCACCAGTTGGCTTCACCGCCCGCTCAGCCAGCCAGATATAGGGGTCAGATAGCCATAAGTAATGGTTAGGCCATTAGGGGTGGAGTTCAGGCCGCTAGAGGTAAAGCTTAGCCAGCCATGGGCCGCCCTAAAGATGTAGTTAAGAGTGGTGGGCCCCAGCCCCGATGCTATGCTTTTCCAGCTAGGACTGATGTTGAGTCATCTGACACCGTTATCACAAATACTGTTTCAGTTTGCAGTGGAGATACTTCAGTTCTATTTGATCCAGGCTCTACTTACTCCTATGTGTCATCCTATTTTGCTTCATATTTGGTTGTGCCTCATATTTCTTTGAGTGCTCCTATGTATGTGTCCATACCTGTGGGGGATGCTATTATTGTAGACCGTTTTATCATTCATGTGTGGTCACCATTGGGAGTGTTGAGACTAGTGTAGATCTTCTACTTCTTGATATGGTAGATTTGGATGTTATCTTGGGTATGGATTGGTTGTCACTTTATCACGCTATATTAGATTTTCACGCTAAGACAGTGACCTTAGCCTTATCGGGGTTGCCTCTCTTTGAGTGGAGAGGGACTCATGTCCATCCTACAAGCAGGGTTATCTCTTATATGAAGGCTTGGCGTATGGTGGAGAACGGTTGTCTAGCTTATTTGGCTTATGTCCTCAATTCTAGTGCGGAGGTTCCTTCCATGGATTCAGTACCAGTTGTCCGTGAGTTTCCAGAGGTGTTCCCAGCAGACCTGCCGGGGATGCCACCCGACAGGGACATTGATTTGGCTCCAAGCACTCAGCCCATTTCTATTCCTCCATAACGTATGGCCCCGCCAGAGCTGGGGGAAAAAATGACAGAGCAGTTGCAAGATTTGCTTGATAAGGGCTTCATTAGACCTAGTGTCTCACCCTAGGGTGTACCTGTGTTGTTTGTGAAGAAGAAGGATGGATTGATGAGGATGTGCATAGATTATCGGCAGTTGAACAAAGTCACCATCAAGAACAAGTATCCATTGTCGAGGATTTATGACTTATTTGATCAACTTCAGGGTGCTAAGGTGTTTTAGAAGATTGATTTGAGATCTAGCTACCATCAGTTGAGGATTAGGGCATCTGATGTCCCTAAGACATCTTTTCAGACTCGGTATGGGCATTATGAGTTTCTAGTTATGTCCTTTAGGTTGACAAATTTCCCTGCAACATTTAGGGATTTGATGAACCGAGTGTTCAAGACCAATTTGGACTCCTTTGTGATTGTTTTTATTGATGATATCTTTATCTATTCCCGCAGTCGAGGGAAGCACGAGCAACATCTTCAGATTGTACTTCAGACTCTAAGAGACAACCAGTTATATGCTAAGTTTTCAAAGTGCGAGTTTTGGTTAGATTACATCTCTTTCTTGGGGCACATTGTATCAGCATAGGGTATTAAAGTAAACCCTAATAAGATTGAGGCAGTTTAGAACTGGCCTACACCGACTTCAGCGATGCATATCTAGTGTTTCTTGGGTTTGGCAGGCTATTACCGTCGGTTTGTGGAGGGGTTCTCATCTATAGCAGCCTCATTGACCAGGTTGACCCAGAAGTGTGCCCCATTCAGATGGTCATACGAGTGTGAGGCGAGCTTTTAGAAGCTCAAGACTTCTTTGACTACGGCGCTGGTATCGGTATTGCCCACATGTTCAAGATCTTATACGGTATATTGTGATGTATCCCGTATTGGGCTCGGTGCGTTATTGATTCAGAATGGAAGGGTGATGCACATGCATCACGGCAGTTGAAGGTTCATGAGAAGAATTACAATGTCCATGACTTAGAGTTGGCGGCCATTGTTCATGCGCTAAAGATCTGGAGGCACTATCTTTACGACGTGTCGTGCGAGGTTTTCATGGATCATCGGAGCCTACAGTATTTATTCAAGCAGAAGGATCTCAATTTGAGGCAGATGAGGTGGTTGGAGCTATATTGAAAGACTATGATATCACTATTTTGTATCATCTCGGGAAGGCCAATATGGTGGCCAACGTCTTGAGTAAAGCAGTGAGTATGGGAAGCCTTACGTACATTCAAGTCAGTGAGAGACCGCTTGCATCCGATGTTCAGATTTTGGCCAATCAGTTTGTGAGGCTGGATTTTCAGAGCCCAGATGTGTCCTAGCTTGTACAATCGCTCGATCTTCCTTGTTTGAGCGCATCAGATATCGGCACTATGACGACCCTCATTTGTTGGTCCTTAGGGACACAGTGCATCACGGTGGTGCCAAGCAGGTTACTGTTGGAGATGATGGAGTTTTGAGGAAGCGGGGTCGTGCTTGTGTGTCTAATGGGGATGGAATTCGTGAGTTGATTCTTGAGGAGGCCCATAGTTCTTGGTATTCTATTCATCCGGGCACCGCCAAGATGCATTAGGACTTGCAGCACCATTACTACTGGAGGAGAATGAAGAAAGACATAGTTGCATATATAGCTCGATGTCTGAACTGTCAGCACGTAAAGTGTGAGCATCAGAGACCTAGTGGTTTGCTTCAGAAGTTAGAGATTCCTAAGTGAAAGTTGGACTCCCACGGACTCAGAGGGAAGTTCGATGCTGTTTGGGTCATTGTGGACAGGCTGGCCAAGTCAGTGCACTTCATTCTTGTGGCAGTTACCTATTCTTCAGAGTGGTTGGTAGTGATTTACATCTGCGAGATCGTCGTCTTCACGGTGTGCTCGTGTCTATCATTTCTGATCGAGGTACGCAGTTTACCTCGCACTTTTGGAGAGGAGTCCCGCGTGAGTTGGGCATGCAGGTTTAGTTTAGCTTATCGTTTCATCCTCAAACGAACAGACAATCCAAACGCACCATTCAAAATATTTAAGGATATAATGCGTGCATGTGTTATAGACTTCGGAGGATCGTGGGATCAGTTTTTGTCACTTGCGTAGTTTGCTTACAACAATAGCTACCAGTCGAGCATCCAAATGGCTCCCTATGAGGCATTATACGATAGGCGTTGCCGATAGCCAATTGGCTTGCTTGAGCCGGGGGAGGCTCGGTTGTTGGGTTATTCAGGATCGACTTTGCATAACTTATTCCAGGCAGAAGAGTTATACCGACCGCAATATTCTTTATGTTGCATTCATGGTCGGAGAGAGAGTATTACTCCGGGTATCACCCATGAAGGGTGTGATGAGGTTTGGAAATAAGGGCTAGTTGAGCCCTAGGTATATCGGGCCTTTTGAGACTATTGAGAGAGTAGAAGAGGTGGATTGCAGGCTTGTGTTGCCATCAGGTTTATTAGCAGTTCATTCGGTGTTCCATGTGTCCATGCTCCGGAAGTATCACGTCGATCCCTCCTGTGTATTATATTTCAGCTATGTCCAATTGGACAAAGATTTGACTTACGAGGAGGAGCCGATGGCTATTCTATCCTGGCAGGTTCGCCAGTTAAAGTCGAAGAGTTATCCTTCAATCCGAGTGTAGTGGAGAGGTCAGCCTATCGAGGAATCTACTTGGGATTTCGAGTCGGCCATGCAGAGTAGATATCCCCACTTTTTCATCAGCCTCGGTACTTTTCTATGTCCGTTCGAGGACGAACTGTTATTTTAGAGGTGGAGAATGTGATGACCCGATAGGTCATCTTATGTTTCAGAACCTAATTTTGTGTTCCGAAGCCTTAAATACCTCATTTTATCCTTCCTCGATTTGTGTGCGTAGTTCGTACGTCTTTTCGGAAAGCTTGTATGTTAAAAAATGAGAAAATATGAAAATGTGGCATTAAAGTCCATTTGAGTTGACTTTGGTCAACATTTTTAGCAAACGGACCCAGATTCATATTTTAACGGTCCCGGTGGGTCCATATCGTGATTTTAGACTTGAGCGTATGCCCGGAATCGAATTCGGAAGTCCCTAGACCCAGTTATCGCACTTTGTAGAAATTTGAAAGTTAAAGGCTTAATGATTTTGAAATGTTTGACCAAAGTTTGACTTTTTGGATATCAGGTCCGTATTTTGGTTTCAGAACCCTGTATAGGTCCAATACTATATTATGACTTGTCTGTCAAATTTGGTGAGGATCGGAATTAGTTTGACGTGATTCAGACGTCCGGATGTGAAAATAGAAGTTTCAAAGTTTTCTTGAAAATCTCATTTGATTTGGTGTTCAATTCGTAGTTATAGGTATTATTTTTGCTATTTGATCGCGAGAGCAAGTTCTTATGATGTTTTTAGACTTGTGTGCGTAGTTGGTTTAGAGCCCCGAGGGCTCTGGTAAGTTCGGATAGGCCACAGAGTGAAATTGGAGTTGGGTGAAATTTCATGTGATTCGGTAAGCAAAATAGAAATGCCATCATTGCTAGATCATTTATCTAATCTATCTAATTAGATTAAGTATGAACCAGTAGTGATACTTTTTGATAAATGGGAAACTAAAAATGCTCGCGGATGGAAATGAGGGAATATCTACAATACCTGGATTTAATCAGATAAAATTTGAAGGATTTTGTAGGTTCATTGATCAAGGTTTTTAGAAATGTTGCTGGTGTTTCCAGTTCTGGTGCAGGCCTCTAATCTCACATTTGCAAGATCAGGCATCCCATTTGTGACCTCTAATGGATTTGCATCTGCGAGCTACTCATCACATTTACGAAGAGTAGTTGGGCCACATGATGTTCGCTTTTGTGAAATATACTTCTCATTTGCGATGTGGGACTGGTGAGGACAGTGATTGCAAATGCAATCAAGTGGTGCATTTGTGGAGGGTCAGCGGTTGCATTTGTGAACATTTCATCGCAAATGCGATGAATGTTGAGATGTGAGGGTCTTCGCAATTAGGATGGATTCTTCGCATTTGCGGGGTTCGCACGGGTCACAAATGTGACATCTGCAACTGATAAAATGAGACTTAGACGAGCTTTTTGCTCATTTTTCAAAATTTTCAAAACAAGAAACCTTAAAGGCTATTTTTCAAAGAACATTTCTTCCCCAAATCATTGGTAAGTGATTCTAAACTTTTTTCTTTTAATCTTTCACTACATTTCCTAAGATTTCAACCTAAAATCTTGTGTTTTCATGGTGAAAATTGGGGGTTTTGGGTAGAAATAGGAATATTTGTAAATTGAGGATTTAGACCTCAAATTGTGGCCGGCTTCCTAAACAAATTACATAACCGAGCTTAGGAGTGAATGAGTAATCGGATTTTAGTTTGAATTTCGGGATTGGACCAAGCGGACCCGGGGGTTGACTTTTGTTGACTTTTTAAATAATGACCTAAATTGAATCCTTTGCGATCGTGGGTAGTTCCTAAGACTTAATTTGAATCATTTGGTTGGTAACTTGCTAGATTCTATTGGTTCGGAGGCCTTTTTGAGAGGCAAAGCTGTGATTGATCTTTGAGTGGACCTTTTGGATCGAAGTAAGTGTCATGGTTAACCTTGACTTGAGGGATTATGACTTTTTTGTCTATTTGCTATATGTTTAGATGTTGGGTACAACGTATATGTGAGGTGACAAGTACTTATGCGTTGTTGTCGGATTTAAGCATTCGGGTGAGTCTTTTTTGTTTGTAGTTTATTGCTTACTCTGGTCTTGTTATCCATGCTTATACTAGTTACTTACTAAATTGATCGTTCTTATCGTGTTTATGGAATTTTGTGATAACTGATTATTGATTCCAAAGTTGAGATTGGTATTGTGGAACCATTGTTGAAGTAAGGCTTATTATTGTTGATTCTATCTCCCTACTTTATCCTTATTCATTGTTATGCAGTAAGGGAGAGTGCTATATCACGAAGGGTGATGTCGTGCCATATTGTGAGTGTTAAAGCACGAAGGGTGATGTTGTGCCATATTGCGAGTGTTAATGCGCGAAGGGTGATGCCATGCCATATTGTGAGTGTTAATGCACGAAGGGTGATGCCGTGCTATGTTATGAGAGTTAATTCACGAAGGGTGATGTCGTGCCATATCTATTGATTCATATTGTGAGGCTGAGAGTAAAAGCACGAAGGGTGATGTCATGCAGTATCATTGTTTCATTGTGAAGTAGAGAGTAAAAGCACGAAGGGTGATACCGTGCAATTTTCATTATTGTGTTACTTGTTTTTCACCGGTTGAACGCATATTGACTATTCTGGTTATCGGTTCCATTGTATTCCTATTATTTGGTACCCCTTAGAATCCCCCCCCCCCTCGTAGTACATGTTTAGATGTTACTTGTTGTTATTTTGTACATGCGCTGTTATCTGCACATGTTTATTATGTGAGTGTCCTGTCATAGCCTCGTTACTACTTCGTCGAGATTAGGCTAGACACTCACGAGTACTTGGGGTCGGTTGTACTCATACTACACTTTGCACTTCTTTTGCAGATTTTGGTACCGGCCCTAGATGATCGTAAAGTTAGGCCCCATCACAGTCCCGAAGGTGAGAATTCCGGGTCGTGACAAAAACCAGAAAATTTAAGAGAACGAGTCCAGTTACAAGCCTTCCGTTGAGCTTCAGCTCTCTGACCTACTCTAGTGTGTGTACTGTACGCACTTTTCTCTGACTTTTCTTTTGAAGTTCAAGTTCAGTTTTAGTTTCAGAAACTATTATGTTTGCTTCTCATGAAGAAAAGTGTAATGCATCTTGAACTTTGTTTAAGAGTTCTACAGTGAAGTTTCGCTTTTTTCTTGGAACTTGAAATTTGAAGAATTTCGTATAACTTCTCAATTTTTAGGAAAATTAATCTATTAGAACGCACTAAGATTACGATGTTTAATTAAGCACGGTGACTAGGTATATTCCTATCCTAACCACAAATCCTCCCTCTGAAGGGTTAAGATCGCGCTCTCTTCAATTCTTCTCTAATCTATATACGGCTTTCCCAAGCATAATATAGATAGTATATAGAACCTAATTGCTGGCCAAACAATTAAGCAATTAAACGTAGAATTGAAGAAACAACCATATATTGAGCGAATTATAATNCATGGCTAAACCACAACCCCAGAACAATGGGTGTTTAGCCACTCATACTAGAATTAAACAATTGCATAAGTTTTGCATAAATGGAAAATACTAGAATAAGATGAAGAAAACTGATAATCCTTTGCTTCATCAATGATCTTGTGTGTATATTCTCTCCAAAAAGGGCATCCCCCCTCAAAGTTGTGTTTTTGGGTCTATTTATATGTTTGGGATAAACCCGAACGTGTAAGAGACTTCTATTCCAACCGGGAAACACTTAAAACCTTCAACTCGGAATTTATCGGACTAGGGACCCCAAGCGTTAAGCCCCAAACGCCCAACTAAAGCCTGGATAGGCCAGGCCTTTGGGCTCTAACGCCCCAGTAACGCCTGGGGAGGGCTGGCGTTTGGGATGAAACGCCCCAGTAACGCCTGGGTATGGCTGGCGTTTGGGCTGAAACGCCCCAGTAACGCCAGGTTATCCTAGGCTTTTGGGGTAAAAACGCCCGGNGCGTATTTTCCGACGTTTATGCTCTCATTTAGCTCGGCTTCCATTTCCAACTCACCTACACATTAAATAGACTCTATTATGCACATATAACATGTATTTTTATCACAAAAGCACATAAAATGTAAGGTATAAGATGCTTAAAACTATGGATTCTAGCCACGCATCAACACCCCACACTTAGACTCTTGCTCGTCCTCGAGCAATATCCTTCAACACGTACACATTTCATTAACAAGGAGTATTTTACTTTTCAATCACACACATTACCCCTTAACTATGATCTATACCAGCAATCAAGTATGAACATACAAAATTTCACATTCTTTCCCTTTTTTAAACATGCCCAAGTATAACAATTTAGTCAATAATACCAATAACCTAATTGCAACCACCCAACCTCAAAAGTCAACTTGCAACTACTAAGCCCTCTCAATTCACGCACTTATCCCACAAGAAGTTTACAACATTACCAATCGTTCATGAGATCATGTGCCCTTACCAACAATAAAAGAGTGAATATAACTAGTCCACACATTCAAATATACTTTTGAACATAATTTAAGGACATCACACAATTGAACAAATTCCCTCACTCTCACAAAGAATTCTTATGCATCCCGTGGTCGGACCATAAGCTTGCCCGTAGTGTAGATCTCCACTAATTCAAGTTAGCCAA
>ML421435.1:0-26206 GCA_005239525.1 Nicotiana knightiana | reverse complement strand
CCAGAGGTGAATTGATCCTTGTATGATCATATTCACCCTGAGAAATTGCATAAAATATTCTGCTAGACAGGGTGGTCTAAACACACGCCATATCAGAATTAAAACTGGCCTTTTCATGGTCAGTTTGGTTTTGGTGGTTGCATAACACTTAAGCAGTATTAGGTTGTTCTACAGATTACAAAGAGAAGACTCGAACGTAAGGCCTCAAGGGAGTTTCGAGTCAACAAATTAGTTAGAGTCTTATTTCTAGTTTCTTTCATTCTGAAAAAATGTACAGCGGCAGTCAAGTTGTAACCCCCCTCCCCTATTTTTTTTTGCTTTCATTGTAATATAATTTAAGNAAAATGACAAGTCCAGAGGTGAATTGATCCTTGTATGATCATATTCACCCTGAGAAATTGCATAAAATATTCTGCCAGACAGGGTGGTTTAAACACACGCCATATCAGAATTAAAACTGGCCTCTTCATGGTCAGTTTGGTTTTGGTGGTTGCATAACACTTAAGCTGTATTAGGTTGTTCTACAGATTACAAAGAGAAGACTCGAACGTAAGGCCTCAAGGGAGTTTCGAGTCAACAAATTAGTTAGAGTCTTATTTCTAGTTTCTTTCATTCTGAAAAAATGTACAGCGGCAGTCAAGTTGTAACCCCCCTCCCCTATTTTTTTTTGCTTTCATTGTAATATAATTTCAGACTAGACTGTATGTGTAATCCCTGTTTTCACGTTCCTGAAAACTCGAGCTTATATTTTTGTCTGTGCTGCCATGATATTAAACTGAAGAATGTATGAAAACTCTGTATAAACACCCCGTTTGGATTTTGGAAAAATGGTTATTTCAAATTCAGTAGAGTTTCAACAATGAATAGAATCAGTAGATTATCTCCAGCTTACCTCGTGTCTCATAGATTTGCAAGAAATCAATGTATACATATGTGTGAACTCTAATACTTTAAATGCATGAGATTAGTTTGTTTATAATTGGTAAGTATTGCTGTTTCAAAACTAATAAAACCGCCTGGGGTATGGTCTGTGTTAGAAATCATAAAATTCTGGAAAGAATAGAGTGATTCCAGCTCGCCCATTCGTATCAGACTTAACAAGTAACATATTTAGATACCTGAATTCCATAAGCATATATATCTGAACGAACAAGGGATGTTCTGATTCCCACGTTTGCCATCATGGGATAAAAAACAAATTCATTTCAGAACTAGTAGTCCTATCACAAGGAAAGCTGACTTAGGATGGCCTAATGTGATAAAACGGGGCTAGATGAGGCCATAGCCCATAAGATTTTCTCTTAGAGCAATGAATATCGTTTTAGGAGATCATCTAGGTAGAAAAAATACTCTTAGTTCGAAGATTTGATAAAAAATCAAATATTATACCAAAGCTACCTAACCAACACTCGGGAGCGACAACTCATGTCCCCGTCTTCAACTTCAAAGTATAATAAAAATCACATGTTGTAATTACGGGTGCATTTCATGTGGCGTAATTATAGCGTGTCTAAAAATAACAAGTGCACACCATCGTGACTTGTTTCGAAATAAATCTATAAATGCTAAAGCGGTTAAAAAGAAAAAAGGCTAAATGCACAATAGGCTAAAAATGTGTAAATAATTAGATAATTTAGGCCAAATATTAATAGTTAAGCGACCGTGCTAGAACCACGGAACTCGGGAATGCCTAACACCTTCTCCCGAGTTAACAGAATTCCTTACTCGGATTTCTGGCGCGCAGACAACTTAAAACAGAGTCTAAATTTCCTCAGTTTGGGATTTCAAATAAAATGGTGTCCTGGAGCACCGTAAAAATCCGTGTGGCGACTCTGAAAACTAAAATAATCCCAAATCTGAATAATGTCACTTAAAGTGGAAAAACTCCCTCTCTACCCTTCATTAATACGGGGGTAGCGGAAAAAGGAGGTGTGACAATCACAGATATTGATTTTGTATGGAAGATTATTTACCAGACGATTTCAATATTTTAGATTTGTAAGTGCTCATAGAGGGAAAAAATGTACAGTAACCCTAGTCTTTTTATTTATAGTAATATTTTTTACTGAGGGACAGTGATGAGTGCGGCCGCAGAATTCCTACTGTTGTCCGCACTGTGTTACCTAGGGCTCAGAAGCCCTTGTTGATCTGCGGTCCCTTGATTTGCAGTGCGGCCGCAGACTTTTGTTGCGGACCGCAGATTTTGTTGTGCGACCACACTTTGGAATTTCTCTGACAAACCAACATTAGAGAATTTGCATTTTTTCCTTTCAATTTGTGTGGTCCGCGCTGTAATTGTGCGGCCGCAGTTTGCCTTTTGCTAGAGCACCCCAAAATTGTGCGGTCTGCACTTTTTCCACACTTAGCCAATTTTTTGGGCAGAATTCATGTAGAGAACACTCAGTCCTGCAATACAATTCAAATCTAGTTAGCACAAAAGTAACAGATATCTACAAAAAATGAAAAGAAAAGACAAAGGAAACATGGGTTGCCTTCTAAGAAGCGTCTGATTTAACGTCGCGGCACGACGCAAATTACCATCATTTGAAATGAATAACTTCCACCACTTGGCCATCATCAACCTTTCCCAAATAATGCTTCACCCGGTGACCATTGACTTGTAACACCTCATCATTTTTGTTCTTCAAGTCAAATGCACCAAAATATGTCACACCCACAATTTCAAAGGGACCACTCCACTTAGATTTCAGCTTCCGAGGAAACATCTTCAACCGTGAGTTGAACAACAAAATAAGATCCCCTACCTTGAAATCCTTGTTCCGAATGTATTTGTCATGAAGTTAATACATCTTTTCTTTGTATAGGGACGAACTTGCATATGCATGGTACCGGAACTCATCTAATTTATTCAAATGTGCAACCCACAAGTTAGTGGTTGCATCCCAATCAATGAGTGACACCACTTGCATATGCATGGTACTCTTTATCTCCCAGTTGGAGACTTCCATTTGATCACTAGCTTGTGGATGATAGGGAGTCGTAACTCTATGAGTGGAACCATACTTGCTAAAAAAAGTGTCAAAAGATTTGTTGTAAAAATGTGACCCCCATCGCTTATGATAGCCCGCGGAGTACCAAATCTTGTGAAAATATTCTTCTTCAGGAATTCCACTACATTTCTCGCTTCATTGTTGGGTAGAGAAATGGCGTCAACCATTTAGATACATAATCAACCGCGACCAATATGTATGTGTTTTCACAAGAACTCACAAAAGGACCCATGAAGTCAATACCCCACACATCAAAGATATCAATCTCCAAAATGGTAGTCAGAGACATCTCATTCTTCTTCGAGATTCTACCGGCCCGTTGGCATTCATCACATCTTTTAACTATATCACTTGTATCTATATAAAGAGTGGTCCAATATAAACCGCAACTTAGCACTTTGGCCTCCGTTCTTGCTCCGCCATGGTGACATCCATAGGACGAAGCATGGAAAGCCTCAAGAATAAAATTTTGTTCTTCGTCCGATACACATCTTCTACGTGTAAATCCGGAAAGGGTATGGATCATGCCAATAATAATCTTGAGAATCCCGTTTGAGCTTCTTCCTTTGATTTGAGGAGAACTCTGATCCCACACACAAGGAAGTTTTCTAGATCCGAGAACCATGGCACCTCCTTTATTGAAATATCCAAGAGTTGTTCCTCGGGGAAGGAGTCATTGATTTCAAGGCCATCATGCAGCCTCCCCTCCTCCTCCAAACGAGATAAGTGGTCTGCCACTTGATTTTCCCTCCTTTTTGATCTTGGATGTCAATATAAATCTCTTGCAACAATAGCACCCATATCATCAACCTAGCTTTTGAATCTTTCTTGCTCATAAGATAGCAAAGTGCCACATGATCCATATGAACAATAACCTTTGCACCCATCAAGTATGGGCAAAACTTCTCAATTGCAAACATAATGGCAAGGAGCTCTTTCTATGTAACGGTGTAATTGACTTAGTCATAATTCATGGTCTTACTAGCATAGTAGGCTGGATGAAAAACCTTGTTTATGTGTTGCTCCAAAACTTCTCCAACTGCTACATCACTAGCATCGCACATGAGCTCAAAAGGAATACTCCAATTGGGAGCGGTGATAATGGTTATGGTTTTCAACTTGAACTTTAGAAACTCAAAGGCTCTCGTGCAATCATAATTGAAGTGAAACTTAGAATCTTTCTCTAAGATCTTGCAATATGGGTTCACCACTTTAGAAAAATCCTTTATGAAGTGTCAGTAGAACCCTGCATGACCCAAGAAATGTCGCACGCCTTTCACTAAGGTTGGAGGTGGAAGTTTAGAAATCACCTCTATCTTCGCCTCATCGACCTCTATGCCATTATTTGAAATTTTTTTGCCAAGGACAATGCCTTCCTCGACCATGAAATGGAGTTTCTCCCAACTTAGCACCACGTTCATTTCTTCACACCTTGCCAATACTCTATCTAAATTTTCCAAGCACTCATTGAAGGAATCCTGACTACCGGAAGTCATCCATGAAGACTTCAAGGTAGTCCTCTACCATATCCATGAAGATATCCATCATACACCTTTGAAAATTTGCATGTGCATTGCATAAGACAAATGGCATCCACTTGAAAGAGAAAGTGCCATAGGGACAAGTGAAAGTTGTTTTTTCTTGATCTTCCGGGCCAATAAGGATTTGGTTGTAGCCCGAATATCCATCTAGAAAGAAATAGAAAGCACAGCCAGCCAACCTATCAAGCATTTGGTCAAGGAAGGGGAGTGGAAAATGGTCTTTCCTCGTGACAATGTTTAGCTTGTGATAGTCCATACACACTCTCCACCCTGTCACCGTTCTTGTGGGAATCAACTTGTTCTTGTCATTGGTGACCAGTGTCGTGCCCCCATTCTTCAGGAGACATTGCATAGGAGAAGTCCACGAACTATCGGAAATGTGGTAGACAACCCCAGCATCTAACCACTTAATGATCTCTTTTTTGACCACGTCTTGCATGGCTTCATTGAGTTTCCTTGATGTTCAATGGATGGTTTGCCATATTTCTCCAATTTAATCTTATGCATGCAAAATGCGGGGCTTATTCCCCGAATATCCGCCAATGTCCACCCAATAGCTTTCTTCCACCTGTGGAGCACCGCCAATGTAGAGTCAACCTGCACATTAGTCAAACAAGAGGAAAGAATAACCGGTAAAGATAACAAGGGCCAAGAAATTCATACCGAAGATGTGGAGGTAAGATTCAACTCTAAGATAGGAGACTCTTCAATTGAAGGCTTTGTAGGTGGAGTTTTCCTATTCTCAAGATCCAAAGAAAGTTTCTGGGGTGCATAGTTGTACGACCCCATTCCTTGCAAAGAATTCACACATTCCATGAAGTCATCCATCTTGTCATCATCAAAGTTGAGCAAGACGGCCTCCAACATATCACCCACATTAATTGTGGCACTTGTATCTTCAATAATCACATTGGTCACCAAGTCCACGAAAGAAAACACTTCATTACTATTTGGTTGCCGCATAGATTTGCACACGTGAAACACCACCTTTTCATCACCCACCCGAAAAGTGAGTTCTCCGGATTCCACATCAACAAGAGCCTTCCCCGTGGCAAGAAAAGGTCTTCCAAGAATAACAGGCACCTCATAGTCCACTTCACAATCAAGAATAACAAAATCCGTCGGGAGAATGAACTTATCAACATGAACCAATACATCTTCAATCACTCAATCGGCCATCTGTAATCGTATAGATATGGGTCTTGGTTTCCCAATTCCCAAGGTCTTGAAAACCGAATAGGGCATAAAATTGATACTCGCCCCAAGATCACAAAGAGCTTTAGCAAATTCAGCACTTCCAATGGTACAAGGGATTGTGAAAGCACCGGGATCTTCCAATTTAGCAGCCATTGAATGCACAATTTCACTCACTTGATGAGTTACTTTGTTAGTTTCAAAACTCATCGACCGTTTCTTTGTCACCAAATCCTTCATAAGCTTTGCCTAACTGGACATTTTCTCCAAGGCTTCAACTAATGGCACATTTATCAAGAGACTCTTTATCATGTCAATGAACTTTTTAAATTGATTCTTGCTATTTTCTTGGCGAGCCTTTGAGGATATGGAGGAGGTTCTTAGGAAATGATGCCTTAGCCTTTTGCACTACCAGTTCCGGTTTGTCAATAACATGATCCCTAGATGGGTTCACTTCCTCTTAAGTATCTTCCAAAGTGTCATCAATATCAATCCACACTTCATCATTTTCTTGCATCACATTGTTCGGGATCTCTTATTCTTCTACAACTTGCTCATCATCCACAAGTTTCCTTTGACTTGAGGTGGGTGCATTTCCACCTCTTCCACTTCTTGTAGTAACGGCCATGGCGTACCCCGTATTGTTTTCACCCTGTGGTTTCACCACCGTGTCAATTGGTAGTGCCCCCTTAGGACGAGAATTTAATGCTTGATAGATTTTCCCTATTTGCACTTCTAAGTTGCGGATCGATGTGTTGTGTGAAGCAAGTTGGGAATCATAATCGTCATTCTTCTCCATTATTTTCTTGAACATATTTTAATACGGCCCATTTCATTGTTGGAAGAATTAGGACCATGGGAAGGATAAGGAGGTGGGTTTCTCGGTTGTTGATACATCGGGGGCCTTTGGAAACCCGACCCATAATTTCCTTGATTATTACTCCACCGGCCTTGATTGTTGCGTCCCCAATTGCCTTGGTTATTGTTGTTTTGACAATTACTTGATTATTGCCTCCACTCCAATTGCCTTGATTGTTGTTGTTATCCTAATTGCTTTTATTGTTTCCACCACTCGAATTACCTTGGTTGCGAGAATTCCAATTGCCTTGATTATTTTGAGGTCTCCATTGTTGTTGGCTAGGGCGTTGGAATCTTTGCCCTTGAAAGTTGTTCACATATTGGACCTCTTCTTCTTGGTCATTTTAAGAATCGTATTGATCAAATCCACTATCGTCTTGCACAAAATTGTCCACTCCTTGTTGAACTTGTGGACTTTTTATTCTTTGATTATTCACCATCATACTTACTCCCTCCATTTCATTGACTTGCTTTAGGTTTTTCACTTGTTGAAGTTGAGCCTTTGCCAATTGCACTGGTGGTTATCAACTCGGCTATGGCTTGTCCATGGTCATGCAACTCTTTTTGAAGAAGAATCACATAGGGATCACCTTGTGGAACATTGTCCCAAGATTTCCACGCCGATGAAGTATCTGCCATCTCATCCAAGATATCGCATGCCTCCGCATAAGGTGTAGTCATGAAGTTCCCACCGGAAAGTTGAATCACTACACATTGGTTGGTTGTATTGATCCCCTGATATAAAGTTTGTTGATTCAGCTCTCTATCATATTATTGTTGGGGAACTCTTTCACCATCTATACCTTTCTCATATCTCGTGTAGTGGTTCATTGGGATCTTGCTTGAATGCTAGAATTTCATCCCGAAGAATAGCCATGTGTCCGAGAGAGAAGTACTTAGAAATAAATTTCTCCGCAAGTATGAATGGAATGATTTAGAAAAACGTTCCAACCAATCTAAAGATTTCCCTCGTCGAGAGAAAGGAAAAAGCCTTAGCCTCAAATCATCCTCGGAGACATTTGTTTGTTTAATCCCAACACGTACATGAATCCCTTCAAGTGTTTGTATGCATTTTCACCCGGTGCACCATTGAAGAACTCGTTGCTCGAGCAAAGTGAGCATCACGTTGGTTATTTGGAATTTTACCACCCTAATACGGGGAGGGACTATAGCACTTGCATACCCTTCATTCGGCAACACCTGATGTAGAGCCGTTCATGGTGAAGGTGGGGGTGGAGCATGCACATTGTCTTGAGGCGGTCAGCCTCGTCTATTGGCTTGAGGTTCAAGAGGGACCTCATCCATTTGATCATCCTCAACGTCCACATCCCCCAAAGCTATGTTTCCGAGCTCATTTTTTTCCATGATTGAACCTACAATAACTCAATACGTTAGTAACAAGGAAGGAAAAGAAGATATTCCCAAAAACACACCTAAATATATAGCTAACATCATTTTATCTACCCGGCAATGGCTCCGAAAATTGATCTCGTCCAATTTTACACCTCAATTCAAGGTTATGAAACGGTCGAATGCAATAATAGTACCCAAAAAGAGTCGGTGTTGATTTCCACAGGGAGCTATATATTGGTGTTAGGAGTATATATTGTAGTGTATGAGTTTGACTATCTCCATTTGCACTTCCACAAATTGGGATTGTTTTTATGTCTAATTTAAAACTAAGATTGCAAGTTGAGAAATAAAACAAAGAAATTGTTTTTGTTGTTTTTCACTGTTTGTAAAAAGCATAGGGATATGACAATCACCTAGGTATCTGCTAATGTGATATAAACCTTAATGCTTGTTTTATTGATCGGGGTGTATTATAGCCATCGACTCTCAATTACCGACTCAATACCTCTCGGCCAGAGAGTGATTTTGTCCAATTTGGCTTTCTCAAGTCCAAATGGGTATTGCACAAAACGGTTGATAAAAGCTCAAGTCGGAATATTACTACCTCTAGGTTGAACCCTTTAATTAGGATTATCAATCTCTCGATTGACCCTATTTCTTGTTAGCCAAGTTTTCCTAGACTAAGCCTTTCTTCTCAAGTAGAGACTAAAACAAATAGGCATGAACTATTATTTGCAACCATTAATTCCAAAAATTAAAACATAACCAAGGCTAAATAATAAATACCCAACCATAAAAAAACATTAAATTAAACATCATAAGGGTTACACACTAGGGTTGGGTCACAACCCAAGAAATAATCTAGCTACTCATGCTTGAAATTGAAGAAATTGAAGAATAAATGCTAGTTAAACTCATATTGAAAAATTAAAATTATAAATCTATGTTAAAATATCCTAAAATATAAAAAACTACTAAAAGAAGTAAAGAGAAACGAATACTGTATCAGCTGATGTCAAAAACTTCACCTAAAATTGTGAAACTCGTCTATTTATACAAGACTAGAAATTTCGGATAAAAATTCCCTTCAGGAGGTTCTGCGGCCGCATAATTCCATGTGCGGCCTGCAGATTTCTTCAAGTTGTTAGGAACTGGACTTCTGCGGCCGCATAATAATGATCTGCGGATGCAAGATAGTCTTTCTGCGGTCTGCACTTTTACATCTGCAGCCACAACTGGGTCTTCTGCGGTCCGCACTTTTACATATGCGGGCGCCAGGTGCTTCTTCTGCGGCCGCACAATTCCTGTACGGTCAGCACTTCTGAGGGACTGGGAATGCACATTCCCTAAACGTTTCTCCTAGCCCAGCTGTTGCAGCCGCACAATTGATGTGCTGTCCGCAATTTGTACCAAAGTCTGCTAACCTTTCCTTCATCATCTGCGTCCGTAGATGATATTTTGCGGTCAATACTTGTGAGCTTCTATCCCTTTAATGGCCTTGAGTTTAGATTACTCCTTTTTGAGTTGGATTTTATCTCCGGAGTCCATCTTCTAATATTCCAACAATTTAGCATATATATATATATATATATATATATATTCAATGATAAACACCCATTAACATTAAAGGCATTTAGGGTCCACAACCTTAGTATTTAAAACTAGCTACTAAAGCTTACAAAGATACAAGATTCTCTCTTCAAAAGCTTCCAAAACAATGGTGTATTCAATGCTTTCAATGTAACCCCTTTTTCAGACAAGATGTCCCACAAAAACCCTAGTAAATCTATTTATAATGGGCTAAAAGTAGGGGTCAAATTTAGACAAAAATACCCCTGCGGATCACATCTGCTGCCGCAGAATGGGTCGCATATCACGTATGCGGTCTACAGAAATGCAAAGTCACCACATAATTTCACGCCCAGTTGTCCATACTGATCCGTTATGCGGTCCGCATATTGTATTATGCGATCGCAGACTACGTCACAAAAGTGCTCTTGCAGAATCTTTTCTTGCACTTATGCGGTTCGTATAAGCATTATGGGACCGCATAATAGACCGTATATTTATCTCTTCAAAAACGGGAACACCTGCTTCAGTCTGCAGTTGGTTTGCGGCCCACACGTCACTTCTGCGGTCGTAGACCTGCCAACATTTCTGCCCTTCTATGGGGTTTTTGTCATCTTTTTCGTGTTCTTGGTTCTTCAAGTCTGGTACACTCCAAGACACCAAAACTTCATAAGAAATAACTAAAATTGCTTTAAAAGAGGAGCGAAAGTCTATGTAATTAGTACCAAAAGTGCCGAAATTCTTCGGCACATCAACACCCCTAACTTAGACTCTCGCTTGTCCTCAAGCAACTAAAACAAAGTCATCCTATCATATACTACTCTTTTTTTTGACAGATCACAAAATAGCAGTGAATGTAGATGGTGCTGATTGTTAGCTAACAAGCATGTAACTTTTTTTATTCACCCTTCGTGGAAGACAACGATCATTTAGCAATTCGACCAATCAACTTGTAAGCTTTGAGCCTCAAGAAAAATGACAGAATGCTACCTGCAGCTAAGTGTGCTCTTGTATCCTACTTCAAGAACCTAACTTCTGTTAAATCTTGCAATTCATGTGTGCTCACAACAAGAAAAATCCCCAACTCACAAATATGTAAAGGGGATACAATCAAACAGTCTTGCACTCAGAAAGAAGGCTAAATGCTACAAGTATCAGTCCATATGTTTGCCCTTATTTTAACTCGCTGCTATCTCAGGAATAATTGGTTGTAGATCACAAAGGACTTTTCACGGGTTGTAGTGTAGGATTCGGGATGGGTTGGATGAATATTTGGGAATGTAGTGGCTATACCTCCTTGAACTCTACATACACTTTACTTCTTTACCACATACCACTTATTGACCCTGAGTTACCGACATAGAACCACCTCAAAGTATTTCTTCAGTTTTCACAAGACTCCACCCCATTTCTCTCTCTCTATTTTTTATATACAAATGTTTTTCTTTTGTTTTTCCTTTGGAGCTTGAGTATCTTCATATACACAACTTTGAGGTTTTTTTTGTTTTTTTTTCTTCTACACACAGTAGGCAACCTTACCAATTTCCACTTAATGCCGGCACCCCCAACTTAGGCTTTTAGCCTTATTCTTAATCGTTCAAGCAAGGAAGGGTTCAAAAGAGCGAATTATTTCACAAAGGGGTAAAGGTTTGTAATGTGGTAGCCATATAAAAGGGTGAAGGCTTAACGGGGGTAACTAGGGTAATCGATGTACTAGGGAGGTCAATTTGGTCAAAAATAAACTAGCAATCACAAAGAGAGTCTAAGATCATTTCAGCACCCAATCATTAACCTGAGAATTGCATTAAGAAACCAACCGGGCAAGTTCTAGACATAACAAGTCAAGCATATGCATTATTTATACAAAGCCTCACTCACTCACAATGCATGAACTGTTCGACTCAGCATAATTTTAGTCCTCAAGTAAATGCAAGGCAACTCAAAGCTTCATCACATGATATTTGAGATTTTGGGTAAGCACAAAGTCAAAGAGCGAGCCTTGAGTTCACAAGAATGACTAACCGTGTATTTACAAAATTAGAAGGGTGCAATTTATTCAACAAAAACTTAACATATGCTTGAAGCTAGAACAACAACACCAAACAAGTCAAAACGTTGCATGCTACCGCCATGGTTCTACTATTACACCCTTGGAAAAGAACCCGGCGAAGATAAACCAAGGGGAATTCATTGCTATCTATAAATCTACACTATTAAAGTAAAGAGTTTATAGACAAGTTTCACACAAAAATTTGACTACCCCACCCCCAACCAAAATGTATGCATTGCCCCTACTTCATTAAGAAAGTAAGAGCAAAGTTTAGGCGCTTCCTGGGGCACACTAGGCACTAGGAGGGGTTGGAACATCCGAGGCAGCTGTGGGGTCAGAGGTTTACACTGTGGAAGCAATAGGTGGAACCTCGGACTGTGTAAGTGGTCTCTGAGGCCAGAATAGGAAACTCCACCTGCTGTGAAGCTGGGTCTGGAACCTGGGACCTGCTAGCCTCACCCAGTGATGGTTGTGTGGTCGAGGGAGTGGCCTTGGCGACCATGTCTGCAAAGGAATGTGCAATTGCTGTCTGCACATCTGCTTCTTCCTTACCCTGTGTATCTGTAGAGACATCAATTTATTTGCCTCTATTGACCCGTTGATCATCATTACCCTCAAGCAATTCCTCCTCGTCAGTTTCCTCCTCCTTAGTGTCTCCCTCATCACTTTCCCCCTCTGGATTCCTCCTATGAATGAGTATCAATGTGCACAACGTAGTTCGGAGCTTTTGAAGCCTCAGTTCCATGGGCCACCGGAGCTGCCATGAGGTTTGTGAAATCAAGGTCAAGGCTCGGAATATGGTAGGTTCGGGTGCCCTGCTCCCCTTCCTCTAGAAGAAGGGAGGTCAAATCAAACTCCAAATTTTGTATCTTGTGTAGCTCTGATTTCAGCTCAGCTACATCCTTCTAGAGTTGAGGCATATCTCCAGTTTTGCCTCGCTCGACCCTCTCAAGGCGCACTTCAAAGTGGATAAGTTGATCTTTATATGATTAATGCTATTTTTGAAGAACACTCCCTGAGGTTTAAATAGGGGTCAGTGCTTGCCGGATGAGAGCTGGAAGTTCTTTCGTTAGTCTATCTACTTTGGAATTGGCATGTTGTTCCAGTAGACCAAGCTTTGAGAGTGCATGTAAGGAAGCGGGTGGCTATGTAGTGGTTGATCTGGGAGTGGATGTGGAGGTAGCTGGTGCGGAAAGAGTGTCAGTAGGAGGAGTGAGTGAAGGCTCTGGTGGGTTGTCTATCACCTTTTATGTGGTATCATTGATCCGGGTGATGTCAATATCTTGAACAGCCTTTTCGATGCGGTCATGTTTAGGGATAAGAGGCACTTCCCGAGCTTTACACAAAGCACTGATCAAACATGGGATGGGGAGTGATGTTGTAACGACCCGGTCCGTCGTTACGTATAACCAACATTGTAATTACTATTCTGGACTAGTCATAGGTTGGTTATATAGTTATTGATGTGTTAGAGTCTATAGGCTTGAAATCAGAATGATTGTAGTGAGAGTTTAGCCACTTAGTCCTTAAAAATAGCATTATACTGGGAAAAGTCAACTGAGAGTTGACTTATTGGTAAATGACCTCAGAATGCAGACTCTATAACTCGAATAGCTTTGTTAGGTAATTTGGGACTTAGGAGTGTGTCCGGAATAATTTTATGAGGTCCGGTGTAGAATTAGGCTTGAATTGGCGAAAGTTAGTTTTTGGCGATTTCCGGTCGGCAGTGGAAAATAGGCTATCGGGGTCGGAATTGGAATGGAATTACAACAGTTGGAACATGTTCGTAATGTCATTTTGAACTTGTCTGCAAAATTTCAGGTCAAACGGAGTTGATTTGGATAGTTTCGGCATCATTGGTGAATTTTAGAAATATCAAAGTTCTTAGGCTTGAATCCGATGTAAATTTGGTGTTTTGATGTTAGTTTTGGTGTTTTGAGAGTGCAACTAAGTTTGAATGATGTTATGGGATATGTTGGTAACTTTGGTTGGGGTCCCGAGGGGCTCGGGATTGATTTCGGGTGATTAACGGGCATTATTGGACTGAAAAATACTTATGTTTCTGGTGTTTTCACAGCTGAAGGTTGTTGACTGCGATCGCGTAGGGTTAAAATGGACCAGGGTCAATTTGTTCAGTGCGATCGCAGAATACGGGTTGCGATCGCGTAGCTTTAGGGATCAGTTCAGTGCGATCGCGTGTGGTTCATCGCGATCGCGTAGAGGAAAACCAGGCGCGTGGGGTGAGGTCAATTGGTCTTCGCGATCGCGTGTATTGGGTTGCGATCACGTGAGGTTGGACTTCTGCGAATCGCGATCGCATGGCTAAGTTTGTGAAGGAAATCACAGGGCATATTTAAATAAACCCTTCCGCGACTTAAACCTTATTTTACACCATTGTTGGGCGGAAGATAGCTTTTTGAACAAATTTTGAAGGAGAAAATCAGTGGGTTGCTTAGAGGTAAGTAATTTGATTATTAAAACTTATTTATGGGTGATTATAGACCACAATATCAGTGTTTAAATCATAAAAAACAGTAGAAAAATGGGATTTTGGGGCTTGGGAATAAGAGACCTTTAGGGGTTGATTTGAGGGGTCAAACGGACTCCGATTTTGGTGTTCTTTATATGTACGGAATCGTGGGAGGATGAAGAACACTTTTCTGTAAAAAAATTTGAGTTTCGGGATGTGGGACCGGGGATCGGGTTTTGACTAAATTCGGGTTTTTGAGCTAAATTGATATTTTTCAATTGGGATTCACACCTTAAGCATAATTTGATGATAAAAATCTGAACTTGGTAGATTTGGAGCACTCAGAGGCCGGATTTAGAGGCAAGGGAACTGTGGAATAGTTTTTAGCCGGTTTTGAGGTAAGTAATGTTTCTAAACTTGGTTTTGAGGGTTCGAAACCCTGAGTTAAATGATTTATGACTATTGTTGGGGTGACGCACATGCCAAGTGACGGGCGTGCGGGCGTGCATCGGGTATTTATGGCCTGGATTATCCCATGGCCCCACTTAATGATTATTCAGTGATGATATTTGTGCATCTATTAATGTGGTAATTGTGAACATGTTAGAAATCGTGTTAAGTATAAATGCTAGACTTCACGCCGGAAAAACTGAGACCCGAGTGGTCGTATATTGTTGTCTCATGTTGTGTTATTTGATGCTATACACTCAGTCCTGTTATACCATATCATTTCATATCTCAGTCTCAGTATTGTTAATTACATGCATATTTATCATCGTTCCGCGCTAATGGAGGCATTTGTGATCCATGTGAGTGAGACTGAAGAGTAATGACTGAGTGAGGTCGGGAGCCTATTATTGAGACAATTATGAGAATGGACTACACACTGCAGTGATATTTAAATCAAGCCTTCGTTGGCTTGATATGGCGCTTGGGCCACTAGAGCCCCTCCGGAGTCTTTACACCCCCAGTGAGCGCAGATATTGAGGGATGGATCTTCCCTGGGCATGGATCTTGTCCGAAGCTAATGTTATGTGAGGGATGGATCTTCCCTAGTTATGGAAATTGTCCGAGTGTTATATTCCGGAGATGGATCTTCTCCGTGGGGGATGGATTGGCCTTTCTCCTCAGTACATAGTGTCTACGGTCACCGGTGTTTATTCATATTCTGGGATAGAACTTCCCTGGGCCTGAGAGCCATATATAGTACTGAGTAGACTTCTTTGGGAGAGTTGTGAGAACTATGTGCATATCCATACTGGTTTCATTCATATATTTTATGATGGCATGTAGAGTATACTGGCATACTTGGCATATTTTCGCATCCTGATAAACTGTTAGCATGTCTAAATTATGCATAATATTTATTGTAACATAATTGAGGTTTGTTCGTCACTAATTCTCAGCCCATAGTTTGGGTTCATTACTTCTGAGTTGGTGTACTCACGTTACCCCCTGCACCTTGTGTGCATGTCCAGGTACATCAGGACCTGGTAGCGGATTTTGAGCTGCGGTCAGAGTTTCTATTGGAGTTGTCGAGGTAGCAGCTGGCGATCACGACCTCGCCTTCTCTTTCCTTATTCCACCTATTTCATTTATATTTTGAGACTTTTCCCCTTTTCTTTACTTTATGTTATAGTAGCTCATGACTGAGTGACACCAGATCCGGGGATTGGAGGTTTAAATTTTGTTTTCACATATTGTTTTAAATTTCAGATTCTTAGTTTTACTAATAAATTCGTTTAAAAAAATCACATTTCTACTGGGAATTGAATTCAGCTTATTTAAATAGGGAGGCTTTCCTGGTTCCACGACAGGCGCCATCACGACTCTGGAATTGGGTCGTGACAGATGTTTCTTTCTGTTTACTTTGATTCTAATCTCACAGAATATAATTTCTCCCACATTAACTTTGATACCCATCATGATGCATGAAATGAGGATTTCTTTCTCGATACTTATGTCGGTTTCATTTCTAGAAGTAATTAGACAAGATCATACAAAATTGAGCCACTACTAGCCTTCCTGGGTGAGATCCCTCTTGAGAATCTTTTGGTGAGGAGCTATCCAGGATGGAGTTCCCTTGGCTATGACGGAGGCAACCCAAGCATGCTCAGATTCCTTATTCGCAAGTTTTGCATCATACTCAGCCGAGTTTGGCTCCCAATTCTCAAAATAGATATTGTTGATTAACGCAGCATCATAGAGTAATTGGCCCCTCGAAATAGGATAGACTGCAAGAATACACGACTTCTCTTTTTCTCAGCATTCCTTGAGGTAGCATAAGCAGCATATAATTCCCTGACGAGCGTCTCGTTGTACTCCCCCCGAACTTGATTTAAGAACTCCCAATTCCTCTTTTTAATATTTTCAAGCATATGAGGGTAATGTTCTTTTAAACCGTTCAAACCCAGTTGTTTCTCTTTAATGATTCTTCTCTTTGCTAAGCCATCTATGTACAGTTTCCAATAGGCGGGACCCTAAATCGGAGATCTTCACCCCTTTTCCGACGTGTTTCAGCATGGAGGTCACGGATGGCATAAGATCAGTTTGTTCCTCCTCCTCTTTAGACTGGGAGGAGTGCTCATATGTGCTTCTTGTTGTTTCAGGCCTTGGACGTTTGAATTGTTGTTCCTGTTGACTCAAGGTAGCATCCAGTTTCTTTCCTCGAGCGGGAGGTGATCGCAATGTGAGAGATTTCATTAGTGTCATTCCTGTCAATGAATCAATGGGTGAGTAATTGATATAGCATGGGAAACATATTAAGAGAGGATAAAAGAAACAAGAAATATTTGCGATGAGTTATGCGATCGCATAACAACTCTACGAGCTGAAAACCCATCACAAAATACACCCCTCAGAAGCCAAAGCAGGAATGCAATCACGAAAGTGGTCGCATAACAACTTATGTGACCGCATATTGGTCGTGTTTTTCTCACCAGATGTGGAAAATGAACTACCTCAGTCTGCAGCACTTTTGCGGACCGCGAAATGCTTCTATGGTCGTAAACCCAACCGCACATGATCTTTTTAGAAGGCTACCTAGGGCACCAAAATGTGATGACTTTGTGGACCACAAACCATTTATGCGGACCACAAAGATCATTGTCCTTAGTCAAAAAGTCTATGTACTCAACTACGGAGCTTCTAACAGCTAAATTCAGTCATTGCACACCCAGTACATAGAAAAACTTCCCAACCCCTGTTCTCTACTCCTATTTTGTAGATTAAATCCCCAAGACCCAGTTTACCCACAATATCAATTTTCCCCCAAAAAATGATTTTTGAATCAATTACGCACACATTGATACCCACAACAAGGGATTGAGAAGAAGGGGGAAAGGAAATGCAAGCACATGATCTTCTTCAACGTGATTAAGCAAGAGAGAGGGGGAAATTTAAATACCATATATCTGATTAGTTGAAGAACTCGTCCTGAGATACGAACCAGGTGACCCCTTTCTTTGCAATTCCTTTTATCTTTTTGTGATTTTGTGTTGTTAATCCGATGTTTTTGGTCTTTTTCTTGTTTTTTTTTGTTTTTGATTGCTTTTGTGTTGTGCGCTTCTTGTGTGTATGAGAGTGTGAGTGTGCGACTGAAATGCAGAGGGAGTTAGGGTTTAATACCTGGGAGTTCTGCAGTGGAAAAGTGCATCACATAACACATTATGCGGTCGCATGTGTGTTATGCAATGAGTTAGTGACTTCTTGAGGCAAATCAACTTTGTGATTCATTCTGCGGTCGCATAATCGTTATGTGGGCAGCCGAAATAGAAATCCCACCGCATTTTTTGAGGGTCAAAATTGCATTTTCTTCTGCGTGTGTCTACAACCACTATGCGGTCCGCAAAGCCATTATGCGACTGCATATGTTGCCGCAGACCACATGTCCTATTTTCCTTCATTTTTCTCAGCCTTTTCACCATGTTTCAATGTATTTTAGGTTACCTTCATTCTAACACACACTTCACAATCCATTATGCGACCGCATATGTTGCGGCAGACCACAGGTCCTGTTTTCCTTAATTTTTCTCAGCCCTTTCACCATATTTCATTATATTTTGGGTTACCTGCATTCTAACACACACGTCAAACTGCTCAATACTAACAACTAAACCTTCAAAAATTAAAATTCAACCAAAAAGTGTTATGAAACATGGGTTGCCTCCCAAGAAGCGCTTGATTTAACATCGCGACACGACGATTTTGTCCCCATGTTGGCTAACCAATAGTGGGGGTTGGTGTAGGACTATCCTTGAGTGTGAATTGTTCTACAAGTGCCTTTCACCTGTGGTTCCGAGGTAATTCTTGACCCGTTGGCCATTTACTTTGAAATTTCGAGTCCCGTCCTCAGGCTCCAATTCAATAGAATCATAGGGGGACACATTCACAACTTTGAACGGGCCAGACCATTTGGATTTGAGTTTGCCTGGAAATAACTTGAGCCTTGAGTTGAAGAGTAAGACCAAGCAACCGTATTTGAATTCCCCCATCAAAATCTTCTTGTCAAGAACAAACTTCATTTATTCCTTATATATGGCTGCACTCTCATAGGCATGAAGATGGAATTCTTCCATCTCGTTGAGTTGTGTCATTCTTAGGTTAGCAGTTTTGGCCCAGTCAAGATTCAACTTTTTCAATGCCCACATGGATTTGTGTTCAAGCTCCGGTGGCAAGTGAAACGCCTTACCAAAAACCAATTTGTCACGCCCCGAACCTGGGGGCGAGACCGGCACCCGGTGCCTCACCTATCCTTGAGTACCAACTTACGACTAAGGGACTCTAAACATATAATGTCATACTTTGGCCATGGGCCACATTGCAAGATAATTTGCAAACGCTGACTAAACATCAATATACAGCTAGGCCGAAAAGTCCGTCATAACTATTATAGCTGACAAACCAACAAAATATACATACAAGGCCTACAAGCCCAACATACTGCACTAACTGACAAGATATGTCTACAAGCCTTTACTGATGGATGTACTATGATCGGAATACGGCCCCGACCTATCCATAACATATATATATACATATATACACAAGATGTACATAAAACTCTAGACCAGGCAACTTTGAAGGATGCTGGGCTTACCGATCAAGCTAAACTCGGGCAACACCTACTGAGGAGGTCTACTCGTCTGTCTTTCTGAACCTGTATGCATGAAATGCAACATCTCCGGCAAAAGGGACGTCAGTATGAAATAATGTACCGGATTAATGTAAGGCAACAGAATAACTGAAAGCTGAAACTGAATTGATAATATAATAACTGAAAGTAACTGGGAGTCAAAGATACTCTTAAGATATGCTTACCTGCTGATACTGACTCAACTCTCTCAATATAGTAAGTAAAATAGTTGTACAGCCTTATAGGTCTTGGTATATATAACAGCTCTACCGTAGTAGGCTTGCTCACAGGCGCTCGACCATACTAGGCTCTTTATCTCGGCCATTCAGGGCTCGCTCATAGGCGCTCGGCCACAGCAGGCTCGGTATATAACTTACCATCTGATCAGAGGTTTCCCAATAGGGGCCTGCCCACCGATTATAGCTCGATGGTGGTGAAAATACTGTAATATTGTATATATATATACTCTTTGTTATCTTGGCTCAAAGAAGACAATACTAAACTGAATATGAAGTCTCGATAAGGGAGAAAACTGTAACTTATGAGACTAAGATAATGTATATAAATTCAGGAGTATGAACTTCTCTTTATGCCTCATTATCAAACACATGTAGTTACGAGATCATGCCAAAAAAGAAATAAGGGATAGCCTTAACATACCTAAGCCGATTCTCTTGACAATCCCTCTAACATACGTCAACTGCGACAACACGTAATGGCGAATCGACTTAGGGGAAAATTCGTATAATATTCTTGAGAAAGATTGCACTGTACTCCCTTAAAATTGCAAAATCTCACGTTTTTAAGATTCAATCTCGTATGAATTGTTTAAACAATCACGTTGCCATTCCAAAATATGTATGATACTTTGCTGAAGACTTCTTTCCTCACTTTGTAGGGACATAAGCATCTCCTTAAGATTTGAACAATTCAATTTTAGAAAGGTTATATTTTAACCTTTAGGTGGGCCCCACTTCTTTGGGATGACTAAGCCACTTAAACACCCTACTTTTCCACCTTAAAATGTGTATTAAGAGTCACTTTAACCATTACTCGTTGGCTGCCACGTTTGGGGTTCAAGAATTTATCCAAAAAGTCTTAATTGCTTAATTATCTTAATACTTAATTAATCTCCCACTAAAAATTGATAATTACCCAATTATCCACGTAATTAAGAATTATCTCAAATTACTTAAAATATTACTCACTTTTAACACACTTTATACACATTACTATCATAGTCATGTGGTACCTTGTATGGTACTAGTCTATAAATATCAAGTATTATAGTTCGGATCGTATTTTATCCCAAATTATCAAACATCGACGAAACTCGTTTTCTTCGATTCACTTATCCTGTCACCTTCACGAATTTACTTATCAATTGTTTGAAATAGCATAATACTTATAATCCCAAAATAATCTCATTCCCGAACTTACGTCGATTAACTTACGATGAAACTTTAACGTATGAAAATGCGGGATGTAACATCTCATTTCCGAGCTTTCATCAATTTACTTATGGTATACTTTTCACGTACAAAAACATGGGGTGTAACACAACCGGTATGGTGAGGTGCCAATGGGAGTCTTAAATGCTATGCGATATGCCCACAATGCATCATCTAGCTTCCTTGACCACTCAGTCCTGTTTGCATTAACAGTTTTTGCTAGGATGTTTTTGATCTCCTTGTTGGAAACTTCAACCTGGCCGCTCTATTGAGGATGATAAGGGGTGGCCACCTTATTCTTTACTTCATACTTTTCGAGCAGCCCAGTGAAAGCCTTGTCGCAAAAGTGAGAACCACCATCACTAAGGATGGCCCTTGGGGTACCAAACATCGTAAATATGTTCTTCTTCAAGAAAGTGGTTACATTTTTTGCCTCATTATTGGGAAACGTGATTGCCTCGACCCATTTGGAGACATAGTCCACTGTCACCAAGATATATGTCATGCCATAAGAGCTTACGAAGGGATTCATGAAGTCTATCCCCTACACATCAAAGATCTTGACCTCTATTATAAAGTTCATAGGAATCTCATGTCTTCTAGAAATTGACCCTTGTCTTTGACATTGATCACATGCCTTGACCTTTTGATTTGCGTCTTAGTAGATCAATGGCCAATGGTAGCCACATTCAGGAACTTTTGTCGCAGTATAGTTTCCACCATGATGGCCCCCAACTGGGGTGTCATGACATGCTTTGAGAATTTGCATTACCTCATCTTCCGGAACACAACGCCGAATGATGTTGTCCTCACAAATCCATAACAGAAAGGGTTCCTCCCAATAGTATTACCTACACTACCGCAAGAACTTTTTATTTTGATAAGCTTCTAATCAGTCGGGAATAAGGTCACTAACCAAGAAATTATCGATGCCGGCATACCAAGGAGTGAAGGGGCTAGACAATGCAAGTATGTGCTCATCTAGAAAGGCATCATTAATTTCAAGATCTTCTTTTGGTATCCCTGCCTCTTCAAGCCTAGATAGGTGATCCGCAACTTGATTCTCTGTCCCTTTCTTATCCTTGAATTCAAAGTCAAACTCTTGTAACAAAAGAACCCACCTAATCAATCTTGGTTTAGCATCCTTCTTCACCATAAGATAGCAGAGAGCAGTATGATCGGTGTAAACTATCACTTTGGACCCCAAAAAATAGGCCTGGAATTTTTCAAAAGCATAGACAATGGTAAGCAGTTCTTGCTCAGTCACAGTGTAATTCATTTGTGCGCCATTGAATGTCTTTCTTGCATAGTAGACAGAATGAAGGATCTTGTTATGCTGTTGACCAAGTATCGCCCCAATAGCTACACCACTGGCGTCACACATGAGTTCAAATGGAAGAGACCAATCAGGTGTGAAAATAATAGGTGTCGTGGTGAGCCTTGCTTTCAATTCCTCAAAATCTTTGAGACACTTCTCATCGAATTCAAACTTTACATATTTTTCAAGGAGCTTGCACATGGGACTTGCAATTTTTGAGAAGTCCTTGATAAAACGCTTATAAAAACCGGCATGCCCAAAAATCTCCAGACACCATTTTACCGAAGTGGGAGGAGGAAGCTTGGAAATGATTTTGATCTTTTCCCGATAAACCTCTATGCCTTTCTTGGAAATTTTGTGGCCCAGAACAATGCCCTCATCCACCATGAAGTGGCACTTTTTCCAATTTAGCACGAGGTTGGTTTCGTCACATCTTTTGAGCACTTGTCTAAGGTTGTCAAGGAAATGCTCAAAGGAGTCACCAACTGCAGGGAAGTCATCCATAAACACCTCTAAGAAATCCTCCACCATGTCTGAGAAGATTGACATCATGCATCGTTGAAAGGTTGCCGGGGCATTGCATAGCCCAAATGGCATACGGCTAAAGGCAAAGGTCCTATATGGGTATGTGAATGTTGTCTTCTCCTGATATTCTAAGGAAATATTGATTTGTTTATAGCCAGAATAACCATCCAAGAAGAAATAGAATGACCTTCCCACTAGCCGATCAAGCATTTGATCAATAAAAGGCATAGGGAAATGGTCCTTCCAAGTAGCACTGTTGAGCTTCCAGTATTCCATGCAAACTCTCTACCCAGTCACCGTCCTCGTTGGGATGAGATCATTTTTGTCGTTTTGAATCATGGTCATGCCTCCTTTCTTTGGCACACATTGCACCGGACTCACCCAAGGGATATCGGCAATGGGGTAGACTACCCCGGCATCTAACCATTTTATGATTTCTTTTTTCACATCCTCTTACGTGGAAGGGTTTAAACTTCTTTGATGCTCCATGCTAGGTTTGTTCTCTTGCTCTAATTGTATCTTGTGCTCACAAATTCCAGCGGGAATCTCTCGGATGTTTGCTATTGTCCACCCAAGGGCCTGTCTGTGCTCCCTCAAGGTATTCAAAAACTATTCAACATGCACATCATTCAACAAAGAAGAAACAATTACACGTAGAGTCTCATTAGAGACGAAAAATTTATACCTTAAGTACGGTGGAAGTGTCTTGAGCTTAAGTTATGGCGGCTCGATAATTGAAGGCTTAGAGGGAGGAGTGACTCTATTCTCTCAGACAAGAGAAATTTTCTTTGGTGCATAAGTATAGGGCCCAAGCCCTTCTAATGCATTTACCGATTCTATGTATCCTTCTATGTCTTCACCATCAAAATTCACCAAAATAGCCGCCAATGCCTCACCAAGGAATTTTTCTTCCATCTTCAACTCGATTGTGTCCTATACCTCATCAACAATATCAATGACTGAGATGCTTTCATATGCATGTGGAAATTTCATACCCTTACTCGCTTGAAAGGTAACCTCTTCGTCATTAACTCGGAACTTGATCTCTTTTCGTTTCAAATCCATGAGTGCTCTTCTGGTAGCAAGGAATGGTCTCCCCAAGATGATAGTGATTTCTTTATCAACAACACAATCAAGGATCACAAAGTCGGCAGGGTGGAGGAACTTTACCACTTTCACAAGAACATCATCAGCAATCCCCACCGGTCTCTTTATTGAACGATCGGCCATTTGCAATCTCATACTTGTATGCCTCATCATACCTAACCCAGCTTGCTTATGAATATCAAGAGGCATTAAGTTGATTCTATCCCCATTATCACAAAGAGCTCGTGCAAAATCGCGCAACCCCGATAGTGCATGGAACAGTAAAAGCTCCCGGGTCTTCTTTCTTATGAACGGTGGTTGTTGCAATGATGGAGCTAATCCAGTGAGTCAAATTCACCACTTCATTCTTTTTGGTTTTATTCTTGGTGATCAAGTCCTTCAAGTACTTAGAAAAACCTGGCATCTCTTGAAATTCTTCCACAAATGGAATGTTCACCGATAATTGTTTGAGAATGTCATAGAATTTCTCGAGTTTGCTATCATCAACCCTCCTAGAAAGTCTTTGAGGGAAAGGAGGGGGAGGTTTGGGAATTGGTGCTAGAGCTTTTGGTGTCTCTTTTACCTTTTCCTTAACCTCTTCACAGTTCACTCCTTAACTTTTCACTTTCTTTAGGAGTCTTTCAACTTCAACATCAATTGGCACCTCAACTTGTGCCTCAACCTCCTGTTTAGGATCTTCCACTTCGACCACTTCTTCATTCTCTCCTTGAAGTATTTTCCCACTTCGAGTTGTGATTGTCATACAATTAGAAGTCGGACCACTCCCATTACCTTTTGGGCTTGCTATTGTGTCACTTGGGAGTGTGCCCTTTTGCTTCAGATTTTGCTCTCTTGATAGATCTCTCATTTGAATTTCTAACTTTTGTATGGATGTTACCCACAAGCTCGGTCATGTTATTCATTGAAGTGTTGGATCTTTCTTGATTTTGCAATACTCTTTCAAGCATGTTCTCCAATTTGGACTCACTAGAAGAACTTTCCTTCCAATGCTAAGAGTTAGACTATTGCCCCTTTGGTGGAATATAGGGGTTTGAACTCTGATTTGAATAGTTGTTGTTGTTGTAACTCCAATTAAATTGATTTGAACTACCTTGATTATTTCACCACTGTTGATGGCCTTGCCCTTGCGGGTTAGACCTCCATTGATTTTGTTGTCCAGAACCTTGGTAGGGTTGTCTTTGGTAACCACCTTGAGAGTTGTTGACATAATTTTCTTCCTTGTAATCCTCATTTGACAAGGGTTGCACATCTTCCACAACATTCACCTTTTTTGTTTGGCTTTCAGTAAATATCCTTGTCAACACATTGATGTTATTAGCAAGACCGGCAATTACTTGTTCTCTTTCTTGGTTCTCCTTAATCATGTTGGTCAAGGAATGAGTACCATATGCAACTCCATCCGTAGTGTCTTCCGAGTGCCAAGCTTGGTTTTCTGCCATCTTGTCAAGAATTTGTGTGACCCTTGCAAATGTTTTATCCATAAAGGATCCATCAGCTGCATTTTTGGCTATGGATTGATTCATCGGATCGAAGCCCATGTAAAACTTCTCCAACAAGATGTTGTCCGGAAAACCATGATTCGGTGACCTCACTAGATATAGCTTGAATCGATCCCATGCCTTATATAGATGCCCTCCGGTAGTTGCTTGAAGAAGAAAATTTTATCCCGTAGCTCAGACTTCTTGCTTTGCGGGAACCATTTAGCTATGAAATCTCGGAAGATTTGCCAAGTATGAATGGAATTAGGTGGTAGATTTTGGATCCATTTCCTTGCCTCTCCGGTTAGTGAGTACTTGAACACCCTCAGCCTTAGGGCATCATCTGAAATGTGATTCTGCTTGTGCATCGCACACACACCCAAGAAGTTTCTGAAATGTTGTGTTGGATCATCATTGGTGGAATTTATGAAAAACCCCTCTTCTTTGAGCATTAGGATTAGATTGTGTTCCACCTTGAAGGTCGCAGCATCAACTCTTAGAGGGACAATGGCATTTGTATCCTCAATATACTCATCTATATCCGCAAAAATGTTTTCTTCTTCCCGCTCACCCTTGTTTACCTAGGGACACCAAGCAAAACAAGCAAAGTGTGATGGAATAGAAGGAGGCGTAAATTAAAGCATACACTAAATAGTACTTTCAAAATCGTATTCCCCGGCAATGGCGCCAAAATTTGAAAATGTTACTTGAATAGTGTGAAACTTGACTTAAGTCATAATTCTACTCTGTTAGCTTAAAAGAGATGTTGTAATTATGTGTAATAAAGAAAACTATTGTGTTGTGAGAATATAATTAATTTGATTAAGGAAACCAAGGTGGTGTCCCCATAAATGGAATGTAATGCAATCGGTGTCAATATGATATATTTCTAATGGAAAGTCCCTCGATATGGAAATGGTTTCTAAATGACTACCTAGTATTTCCCAATAGTTAGATAGTATTTTCTCTTTATAATTTTCCCAAATATAAAAGATTTTCAATTAATAATAACCTTTATATGCCAAAAAAAAAACCATTTATTCCTAAGTGATTTTATTAAACAAGGTTTAAATCTTTGAATCTTTGCTATTTGTTGGTTGATTTCCCAATGCACACGCAAGTGTACGTGGTCGACAAGTAATATAGG
>ML421431.1:65625-79549 GCA_005239525.1 Nicotiana knightiana | reverse complement strand
GGAAAGCGTTTCAGCTTGCTTTTGTTTAGTTCTTCCAGGTCGAGGTATTTCTCTGATGAGTTTATATCGCCTGTTTCCCCAGTAATCTCTTTCCCTTTGTACGTCACCACCGTCCTGTGGTAATTCTAGGGGACGGCAGTAGTTTTCTTCATGGGAGTTTTGCGACGCGCGGTTAATAACCACGGGCTCATTCAGCCTTGGTGAAATTATTTTCCCCCGCGCCACATACGTCCCTTTCGGCACGTACATTTTTGGGCCATTCATTATTGCCTTGTTGAATTGTAACCTTCTGGGAGGGCTCAACACACTTTGTTCCTTCCTGTGTGCCTTGGGGATGTAAAGGACAGCGTCTTTAGAGGGTCCCTTATTTGTTTCAGTCTCAGCCTTTTCCGTGACCTGGGGTACGGGGTTACTCTTCTTCATCTCCTTGATTGGTTTGGGTGCCGCCTTGGGTTTTCTTTCCACATTTGCGATGGCGATGATGGCCTTTAGAGCTGGATCGAAATCCTGGTCCTCACAAATCATGCCGATGACGGGCCCATGATTGTGAGTGGGCAGTGGATTGTTCGTCACATTGGGAGCTTCTTCGTCCCTTAAAACCATTTTTTTTGTTCTTTAAGGCTTTCCACGACCCTTTTGAGGGTCCAACTTTCCTCCGTGTCATGCCCTCCTGCGTCGCAATGGTAGGCACAATTGGTTCCCGACTTGTATGATGCTGATGCTGGGTTTTGCCTAGTCGGAGGTAGGGTTATAGAAGCCCCATCTGGACTAATTTTGGGAAAAGGCTTGAATACGGCTCCCCGATAGGAGTGAAATTGGGTTTCCTTGGTGGTTCACGGGGGTAGGTGTTGTACGGGTAGTTTTGGGGAGGGCGTGGATTATATGGAGCTGGGGGAGGATGGTTGTTTCTCGGAGGTGGAGCTCTATTCTGATTGTATTGTTGTTGCGGCCTGGGATGTGGTTGAGCGTTCATTACCGCATAGGGAAGAGGGGGCGTAGCATAAGCTGCATCTTGGTGAGGATAGTAATGTTGGGAAGCTTTGGGAAATGGACGTGGGTATTGTCGAGGCTTCCTGACATCGGAAACCATCATGGCCCCTTCTTCTTTCTTTTTTCTGTTGGTTGCACTCCCGGATCCGCTTTGGATGGCCTGGGAGGTTGCTCTTATGGCAGATTGGCTCAGGATACGACCAGTTTTTAGACCATTCTCCACCATTTCTCCAATTTTGATTGCTTCCGCAAATGGTTTGCCCATGGAGGACATCATATTTTGGAAGTAGTCAGCTTCCTGTTCTTTTAGAAAGACGCTGACCATTTCAACCTCATCCATCGGAGGTTTGACCCTGGAGGCCTGCTCGCGCCATTTGATGGCGTACTCTCTGAAACTCTCTGAGGGTTTCTTTTTGAGATTGGATAGTGAGTTCCTATCGGGAGCGATGTCCACATTTTATTGGAATTTCCGGACAAAGTCCCATTCCAGGTCATCCCATATGTGCCAGCGGGATATATCCCGGTCCATGTACCATTCTGATGCAATTCCCGTCAAGCTTTCTCCGAAATATGCCATGAGAAGTTCCTCTTTCCCACCTGCTCCCCGGAGCTGGTTACAGTACCTTTTCAGATGAGCTATGGGGTCCCCATGTCCGTCATATTTTTCGAACTTGGGGGTTTTAAACCCAAGAGGCAAGTGGACGTGCGGGAACATGCACAAATCTGCATAGGAGACGCTTTTCTGCCCGCTCAGCCCCTGTATATTCTTGAGGCTCTGTTCAATACTCTTCATTTTACGAGTTATTTCTTCGTGCTCGAGGCTTTTCTTATCTTGTCCCAAAGTGACCTCAAGCTGAGGTTGTTGGGGATATGCATCGGGAGTAATATGAGTGGTATCCAGATGGGCGGACGGTGTTTGGAATGTGAATGCTGGCGGCTCGAAACTTGGTCCAGAGATAGTCGGCGGAGCCGTGGCAGAGATTGGTGGTGCGGTGAAGATATTGGAAGACACACCGGAAAACAGGGCCTGGGGGCGAACCTCAGAAGGCCTTCCGGCACAGTAAGCTGACATAGTTGGATATCCAAACGGCGTGGCAGGGTAGCTTATGGGGATGTTGGATGTTACGCCTGCCCTGGGGATTATCTCTGGGAAACCCGGGATGGTAATGGGTGGTTCCCTACCGTTGGAACATGCGTCCCACATTTCCAGCATGCGGCAATGCAGAGTCCTGTTCTCTTCAGCTGTTGCTGACTCAGACGTTGGGATAGCTAGATTTAGGTCTTCCACGGAAGAGTTGACGGTTGGAAAGTGACTTTAAGACGTTATTTCTATGCTTCCTTTTGATCTAGTGAAGTAAGGATGGGAAGCCAGGTTACCGCAAAACCAACCACCTAAAAATACCTTTTAGATTGAACCAACAAAATGTTAGGTTGAAGCATTTATCACATAGGCAATTGCACGTTTGGGGTATGCAATGCACCTGAGCAATTTAAACTCTTTTCTATATGTTTTTGCAACAGTTGTGTACTTCATCCCGACTTTATTTCTCGGCTTTTCCCTTTTTATCATTCTTACCCTTCTTCTGTTATTTTTTCCGCTCTTTTATTACTCGCTCGGTTCCTTTTCTTATGGTTATGATCGAATCCTATGTGGATTGCCTACGTATCATGGCACCGCGTGAATCAGATCATCATGCAGTTCATGCGACAAAACCAAAGGACATAAATGCATATTTTTTCTAAAAGCTTCATTCAAAAATTTTCATTCATTAAATAAAACACTTCTGATTACAGAAAACTTGTAGCCCACTTTTGGAATTTCAAAGTTTGCAAAACAGACTCGACACATATTTTCTAAAAATATAAAAACTACTGTGGACTCAGACATGACTACAACTAGAAAAATGAAATACAGACTCGAAAAACATCAAAAATACATCAGTGCTTCCATTGCTCTAGGGGTCGGTGGGGCATCATTCGGCCTTGCCACGGGCCTGCGTGCTATGTCTTGACGGAGGCGGTAAAGGTCGTCCATTATCTTGTGGACGAAGATCATAACCGCTGAGAAGAAGGTGGTCCGAGTCATATCTTCGCATTCTTGGCATCTGGTGACGATGTAGCCAGCTATCTCTTGGACCCTTCGCCTGATGATACCCTTTTCTTGAAGTAGGCGCCCGATTTGCTGGGATCTCGCCTCTAAAGTTTGGGCGTCTTTGTGACTCTGCTTTGGCTTTTCTTGCAACTCTTTTTCCAACTGAGCCATCATGGCATAACACTGTTCCCTCTCCGTCTTAAATCTTTGTGCCTGTTTGGCCATTTCGTTCTCGAGGACGACCAACTTTTCCTTCAAGCCTATGACTTCCTGGTCATATTTCTTTTTTAGTCTCTGGAAAAACTCTGTTCTTTCCTCTGCACTTCTTGTTAATCTTTCCCGAACTCCGTCCAATTCTTCTTCAGCTGCACACTTTATACCTCAGGCTGTAGATAAGCCTTTCATCAGTTTTGCTTCTCTCTGGGTTCTCAGCAGCTGTTTTTAATTCTTGTATCTGGGCCCGGAGAACTTCATTTTCTTGGGCTAATCTATTTTTCTCCTCTTCAATTGTGGCAGTATGTAGAATGTTTTCAAACTTGACTTCCCTGACCTGGGCTTCCAACTTGCTTATGGTGGCTCGGTAGCTGTTTTCCTTTTCTAACCAAGCCCAATGCTCTTGTGTTTGCTCGGTGAATTGTTGCACGTGAGGTCTCTTTGCAGGCCGTTCTTGCTCTTGATGCTCCCTGCCCCTTATGCCATACCAATAAGTGTAGGCGGGCTCCACTTCCCCTTTAGATAAATCTCTCACCCGAGTTTGAGGTTCTAAAAACTTGCACTCGTTCCAGATTTGACGGACACTGCCTTCAGGAAATGCAGCTCTTGGGCATAACTCAATGGCTTGTTGGCTTAAGTCCTCGTCATGGGGAACACCCTGTTGTCTCCCCAACTGGCGTAAGACCCGGTGTGGGTCATATGGTTGAATGCTTCGCAGGCCCATTAACAGGAGATAGCAAACCTCAGCAGACATATTGATAACCTCGCCGACAGGGAGCCACCCGAACGTCCACTCGATTTGGTCAGCAGTCAATGAACTCAAGTACGAGTGCCAGGCTTCCGTTCCCTCAGGAAATTTGTGGCCCTTTACCAGAGTACTATGTTCCTCGATGCAATTCAAATCGGTTAAGCCGTAGTTCATGTAGCCTGGGTGGTGACAGAGGTGCTCGATCAGCCAGATTTGTAGAAGCAGGTTGCACCCCTCAAATAACTTTCCCCCAGATTGGCAAACTGTCAGAGCACGGTAAATCTCGGCTAAGACCATCGGTATAAGTGTGCCATTGGATTTTTTCATCATGAAATCTGCCATTCCCACAAGCCCTATGTCTATGCATCCGTCACTTGTTGGGCAAATCAAGGTGCCCAAGAATGCTACCACAAAAGCTAGCCCCCTGCGGGATTCCCATTTAGCCTGATCTTTGTGAGTTAGACCAGTGTTGTCAGCCTTATAACCTCGGGGATCTCCATAACGTTTGTAAAGAAAATAGAAAGTGCAGAAACCTTCAGACAGGTGTGGGTCTTGAACGTCCCGACTAATGTTCAACAGATCCAAAAACTCATGTGGAGTCACCGCCCTGGGTGCCACTGGGTACCGACTTCTGAGATTGTCATTGAGACCAGCATGCCCTGCTATTTGCTCTAGTGTGGGCGTCAATTCAAAGTCTGAAAAGTGGAACACGTTGTGGGCAGGATCCCAAAACGGTACTAGAGCCTCGACGATGTCTCAACCTCGGCTTGATTTTTAAAAGACTAGTAAGTCCCCCTAAAGCTTTCATAACAGACTTTCTACTAGCTTCCCCCAAGTCGCTCCACCACATATGGAGTCCTAGAGGGATTTCCTCGACTGCCCTGAAGGGAATGTTTTCATTTGTATTCATCTTGCACATTCGTTTTTGATTAAAACCACAAAAATTTTGAAAAGTGTTATTTTTGCAAAGGGTTTTGTAATAAAGAAAAATGGACCATCTTTGCGAATACGGCCCTTCAATACTTCGGGTAGGAAGTTTTTTAAGGCTGTGTTTGCGAATTGGGCCAAAATTTAAAGACAAACCACATGCGACCACTTTTGCAAAAACGGCCTTCCGGTGCCCCACTTGGGCAATCAGGCTACAATGACGTCAACTAATTTTATTTAGGACTATACCCTTTGATTTTGAAAAATAGAGTTGGACCCGATGAGGGTCCTACGTATCCCACACCCGTGAGAATCAAACAATGCGTAGTTCGGAAAAAATCCTGACTGAAAAATATACTCCCACCCATTTTGTTTTGGAATATTATTTTATTTTCCAGAAATTTTGGCAGAGTTTCGTGATAAATACGGGGATTTTTCAAAACATGGTGAATTTTCTATCCGTCACTTCTGTTCGTTTTTTTTCTAATTTTAGCCGGTCAATACACATGCTGAAACAAATTAATGAATACGTAGCACGTAAGATGCATCAGGGTAGTCTTTCATTTCGGATACACCTGTCCTAGACGGACCCAACCCCTGCGTTGAATCCCCTAAGTCAAATGCACGTGATACAGATAATCGTTCCTACTAGGGATCCAGCATGAGGCTATGTTATTCTAAGTTTAAATCCTGGAGTTTCTTTCTAGACCAGGCTTACTCGAGCGGACAGCTCGAGCTGAGGCCGGGGCAGCGTACCGGGAATACAGAAGCTTCACCGACTTTGCAACTTGTCCGTACCTTGTTCTAAAATTTGGATGACTCTCACAGAAAATAAGTCACACGAAGTGCACACTTCCTAGATGATTAAGAAGACTCAGAGAGAAGGAGGGTTTCGGCACAGTTTATATGCAATTAAGATAAATATCAAAACGGTAAATATGGCAATTAGCACATCAGGTTTAAACACGTAATCAGATAAGGAAAGCCAAAACATAACAGTTATATAAGCTCGAATTCTTGAACCCTGAACCAGAGATTCTGGGTTCCATACCCCCAGCAGAGTCGCCAGAGCTGTCACACCTCCTTTTTCACCGGTGAGGGTAATAAGGGAGTTTTTCCAATTAAAGTAATATTATTCAGTTTTGGGACTTACTATTATTTCAGAGTCGCTACCCGGATTTTTGACGATGCTCTGGGACACTGTTTTGTTTTAAAATCCCAAACCGAGGAAATTTTGACTCTGTTTTGATTTGTCTGCATCCAGAAATCCGAGTAAGGAATTCTGTTAACCCGGGAGAAGGTGTTAGGCACTCCCGAATTCCGTGGTTCTAGCACGGTCGCTTAAATATTAATATTTGGCCTAATCATCTAATCATTTACATATTTTAAAATCTTTTGTGCTTTTTTAGCCCTTCTTTCACTTTTAAAAACTGCTTTTAATACTTATGAATTTATCTTGAATAAGTCACGATGTCGTGCACTTATTTGTTTTTGGACACATTATAACCACGCCACATGAAATGCACCCGCAATTACAACATGTGATTTTTATTATAATTTGAAGTTGGAGACGGGGACATGAGTTGTCGCACCAGAGTGTAGATTACGTAGTCAAGACTATGGTCGTGACGATTTTATAGTGCCCATTTGAGGCAATGTTCGATCATTCTTTATGTTTTATACTTTTGAAAGAGTGTTTTAGTTTTAAGATCAATTAGGACGTTTATGGATTTATCTTAAACAAGTCACGATGGCATGCACTTGTTGTTTTTGAGCACACAACAACAATGTCACATGAAATGCACCCGCGGTTGCTATGTGCATTTTTATTAATTGTTTAGAGTTGGAGGTCGGGGGCATGAGTTGCCGCTCCCGAGTGTAGGTTGTGGTAGTTTTGGAGTAATGTTCAACTCTTTATCAAATTTCAATCTAAAGGGCATGATTCTATCTAGAAGGTATGTGAAGATTGTCTAAAACTTGCTAACCTAAAGGACAAGATTCTTGGGCTATGGCCATATTTAGCCCAATTTTTTATTTAACTCTTTGGACAATCCTAGTTGTGACTAACTTTGCCAAAAGGGTGAAGCTTTTGATTAATTTAAATACTTCAAAATAGGTCAGCAAACAGAGTTTCACCCAGACCCAAAACAATCCATATTTCAGTTTGACAAAAAAAGTAGGATCATGCTAACACAATACACATCATTCATGGACACATATTTGTACACGCCTATACAGATATTTTTTGATCACTGATCTCGTTCCTATTTGGTAAACTTCGAAAAATAATTTTATAACTTAGAGAGAACGTGGTACGAACAGATTTTACCAATTCATGTTTAGCAATCTTTGTCCATTTTTAAACAGATCTAAAAGCCAGTATTTATATGTATCTTTATGGGAGAAGTGTTCATACACCATTTCAGAAACTTAAAGAATGCGAAATAAGCTACAACGTTTTGGATCACCAATTCTATTTGTACGAAAATTAAGGAATCTGAAATAGCATGCTTTCAAAATTCTAGTAGATATTTACAGAGAAAGTTCATATTGACCAATTAAGCTTTTGATTAAATTGCCTACTGTCATTAAAATACCTCTTAGAGCAAATAACTCTAATTTTAAGCCTATCTACTCCCTTATGGCCCAATGGCCTATGGAGCTAAACTTGATTAAAGCCCTAATGGCCTGCTTCATCTAAACTGGCCCAATTCTGGATTTTAGCGAGAAGTGTGAGAGAAAAAAAAAAAAAGAAACTGAAATAATAGTTCACAATATCCAATCCATACTTACAACTAAAATACAAAATTTTATAATATTACATTCTCATTTCACTATGAAATACAATTTCCTAAGAATGAAAACAATAAGTGCAAAATAATGAGAGGACAGAACTGCTCCTGTGCGAGCCAGCCTTCAGGGGGCTTTGGATTCTGTATTTCTTAATCATAAGACAGTTGATTTAAAAAAAATACGTTCCAGGCGTGTTGTTAGGCAAAACATGACCATTATTGGGTCAGATTTAATCTTAATCATGTTATAGTTTCGATTCTAAAGGACATAACCTATTTTTTATGCATTTCTCTTGGAATGAATCTCGACCATAAAAGAGGTCAGGTTCAACTCCCAGGATGCAAACCCATCAGACCTTTAATCATTTAATAGATTATGGCCTTAATTCATGTAGTGATTTGACTATTCTTAGGCATTTCTTAAGATATGAATCTGACCATTTGTGGGCCTAGATTCCTGTCTTAATACCTTTTGTAATGATAATCTATTTACTCTATAATCGTTTATGCATTATTGTAGGGTGAATCCGACCATGAGAAGGGTCAGATTCAACTCCCTATCAGTCACTTATGTAACACTTGATTCACACTTGTATTGTGGCTTTGATTTTTAGGCTTTTTAGAGGATGAATCAGACTATTCAGGGGTTCTGACTCCTCAACTCTATGCCTTCTTTACTACATGCTTTATACCCTTTAAAGGATGAATTTCAGCCATCTATACTACTGTTTGTGCACTATTGTGGGGTGAATTCGACCATTGAAACGTCAAATTCATCTACCCTAGTGCAATTTATCTTTCTAACATGCTAAACACATATGAAATTACCACCTAACTATCAAACGTTAAACTTATTAACATAAACTCAGCAAATAACCAAGCAGATTCCAAGAGTTGCATGCATACACTCAGATAATAATAATCTTACTTCAGTTTCTACATTAAGAAAGGAGGAGAAGAAGATTCAGATTCACATATTCTTGAAGAAAATAAAACATGAACCAAAAAGTTTAATACAAGTTCTGGATTCAATAATTTTTATATAAAGTTCACTGTTACATACCTTTAAAGAGAAAAACCAACAAGAGACTTGACCAAATAAAGGTCAAGTATGAACAAAAAACAGCAAGAAGGAAGAGAAACCAACAACAACAACAGAAAACCAGAGAGAACCCAAGTAAACTCAGTAAACCAGCAACAATCAACCCAGAATTTTGAGTGTGAATACTAAAAAAGAACCTCCAGAAATCAGAATCCAAAAAAAAGAAGATAGAAGCTAAACTAGGCCATCTATTTGTGAACTTGTTTTCCAAAAGAAACCAGATTCTTTATTTTCTAATAATATTTTTTTTTGTTCTTGAATGGAAAGTATTCTGTATTTCAGCAGCTAGCCGAGAGCTTTTTCAGAATGTTCAAAGTTTTTCTAAAAAAAAGAGGCCCCCCTTAGGCTGAATATCCTAGTCTATATATAGGGAAATTTAGAGTAGCATCTTTAGAGGATATTCCTAATCCTATTAGGCTGAAATAGTACAGGTACAACTGTTAGACCTTATTGTTTTGGACAACTGTACCTTCTTCTAGAACATTCTATTAATCCCAGCCTTTATCCCCTTTTAAAGTTACTGTTTTACCCTTAAAGAATCTGATTCTTATGATATTTTCCTAATTCTAGAAGTTTCTTGGGTTGTTATACCCAAGATTCTTCAGTTGTAATTCCTAAACTACCCCTTAATATCCTTAGAATTACCCTTTAAGATTAATCAAGATTATCTATTGATTTGGGTTAATTACTAGGTTAAAGAACCTGAAATTGATTCATCATTAACTAGAGATTAAGCTTAGGTGAATTATTTTAGATTTAAACCTAATTGTGATTAACTCAATTTGAGTCATTATACTTAATCAACCTAATTGAGTGATCAGCTTAATTAACTATTAGTGAAGTTGCAATTAACTAACTCTTAGCTTAGTATGTAATTAGCTTATTAAATATTGACTAGTTGAGATGACTAACTCACTAATCAATCTTTGATTTTGGGTGAGCTATTTTCAGGTTCTAGGTTAGTTAGTTTAGGTCCTTAGAGTTAGTTTCCAATTATACTATTAGTTATCTTAGTTTCAAGGGTATACCTAATCAACTAACTAATAGTTAACTAATCAGACTACTAAATCAAAGGTGAGTTGAGGTGAGATCAATTCAACAATAAACTAAAAATCAGAAAACAAGTTAGGGGATCGAATAGCTGAGCATAATACAAAGAAACCTAAACATGGTCAATCAACTGATGCAAATACATGAAGCACATTTAAAACTCATGAATCGTCAAAACCTGAGCTATATCATTCCAATATCCAAACAGGGTTCAATTAACCTAAGCATGTATGTGTGAACTAACAATACACAAGGTCAATTAACCAAACATGAATCAATGATAGGAAACAGATATGCACTGATATAGTAATAAGAATCTTAAGTTATCTACTAAGCAAGGAAGTCTATTCAGGTTCTGAATTAATTACAAGAAGGAACGTTCAAGCAAACAGGAGCAAAATAAATAGAGAAATAGGCTGGTTTAAGAAGGAACAATGGAAACAATAATTAAATCTATGTATTTGTTCATGATTTCTTTTCACAGTAAAACCCTAGGAACAGACAAAAGAAAAAGGAAATACCCGTTTCTTTTTCTAGAAAAAGGTTTGGCCGGAAAACTTGGGTGTCGCTGGACCTTGGCCGGACTCCGGAAGGGTTTGAAAATGAGTCAAACCCTCATGAATCAATTGCTCTAGTCAAGAGCAATTGACTCATGAAGGTCCAAGCCGCTGGTTATCTCTAAATCGGCCGGAGTGGGATTTCTAGGGTTTCAGATTTTTAGATCTGAAATTTGAGGGATTTGAGCGGGTTTCTGATGAAATCAATGGTAGGGGGTGATTGAGGATGAAGAGAGGATCGTAGAGTGAAAGTTTGGGGTTGTTTGGAGGTCGTCCGCCACCGCTACGCGATTTTCGGTAGGCGGAGCAAGGTGGGAATCCTAGGGCGGCTAGGTTTTGGTTATACAGTAGAAAGAGAGATAAAGGGGATGGGGGAGGGTGTTAGACCCCTAACTAATGGGGGAGGGGGGGGGTGAGATTTGGACACTTATGTAGTTATAGGAGTGGGGGTTCCCAGCCGTTAGATCTTAGAAGATCAACGGCTGGGATTTGCTAAATCCTAAACGGGGTCGTTTTGGGTACTGGGGCTGGGCAGGCCGGGTAAGGTCTTGGGCTGGGTGTGTTTGTGTATAGAGAAGGGGTTTGGACTTGGGTAATTTGGCCCAGGTCCGATTTTAATCCCCTTTTAAGCTAATCTAAACTAATTAATTAATTTGAATTAAATCAAAACTCAACAAAAATATAGTAATTAATTCTAACTTAATCTTTGTATAATTATAAATTAATTAAGAGTAATACCATTTAATTTAATACTCATATCACTAAGGAATAAATTTCACAATTTTGTTGAAAAAATGAATAAATTAATCATTAAATCTACATTGTGTCAAATAATCAACATTTTTTTGTTATTTATTTCAATCAATTACAAATAATATATTAATTATCTCTAACTCTACTTTAAATTTTAATTAATGAGTAAATTAAAAGGTGAAATTTCTAGTTAACATTTGTAATTATTTGAAGAATAATTTTCCGTAATTTTCCAATAAAATGATTGAAGTTATGCACCGAATCATGCAACTTTAAATCATTTATGAATTTTAAAAGACAAATTATATTTTATGCAATGCAAATAATTCGCACACAGACATTTAAATTCAACAAAGGTTTATAACACAAATTAATTTATTGAATTTTGTAGGAATATATAGTAGGTTAAAAATTATATGCTCACACCTGCCCCTCTTTGCTCGGAAATGCGAAGAGTTTTCGGGAAAAGACAAAGTGAGCAGTTATGAACAACTTTTACCCGTTCAAATACTCCATGTGAAGCGTTTTTGAAAAGTTTGACCGAACCATGCTTCAAGGTTGCCTACATATCCTTGGCTATAAAGGAATCAGATCAGTGTAGTTCTGGAGGTTTTGGTAGCTGGGACTACCGGGTAACTGTGATTTCACTGTGGTTGTTGCTGCTACTGATCTCCTTATTACACCCAAGTACAAAACGAAGGACTAACTAAAACCTATCAGCTGCTAAATTACAAGATTCCTATCTAGGATTTGGTCTTGAGTCTTGATCTTTTGTTGACTGTGACCTGAATCCTGGTGTTTGTTAATCGCAGATGCTGGTTTTGTCTTATCGTTCCTCGGATCAAAGCATGATATACTGGACGGATGACTTCAATCTCGTTCTGAATAGTCCACATCTTCCCCGTTTTTGCAATTTTGGATTCAATCTTCTCTTTCTTCTTTTAGTTTTGTTATTTTTTTTGGATCGAAACTTCTTCTTTTTGGTCGTCTCGAGTTCCAATGTCCTAGAAACATAATCTGCAAAAAAATCAAAACAAAAGAACGAAATTTTCTGCCCCAGTTTTCACCTAGGAAAATTTCGTGAGTTATTGTAACAAACTCTATGCTACTTCATTCTTTGAAAGCAATGAAAATCCGGGACTGGTGCACCCGGAGTTACTACAGACTAGGGGGAGGATACCCTATATCTCAAAGCGGGATCAACTAGGGGTTGGGAGCCCTATGTTGCAAAATGAAATCAACTAGGTATTGTGTACCCTATGTTGGAAAAGAAATCAACCAAGGAGTGCATACCCTTGATTGGAAAATAAAACATCAACCAATGAGTGTATACCCTTGATTGGAAAATGAAGCATCAACCAGGGAGTGTATACCCTTGATTGGAAAAGGAAACATCAACCAGGGAGTGTATACCCTTGATTGGCATCGACTACGGGAGTGTATACCTTGCGCCGGGAAAAGAAAATCAACCAGGGAGTGTATACCTTTGATTGGAAAAGAAAACATCAACCAGGGAGTGTATACCCTTGATTGGAAAAGAAAACATCAACCAGGGAGTGTATAGCCTTGATTGGAAAAGGAAACATCAACTAGGGAGTGTATACCCTTGATTGGCATCGACTACGAGAGTGTATACCCTGCGCCGGGAAAAGAAAATCAACCAGGGAGTGTATACCCTGCGTCGGGAAAAGAAAATCCACCAGGGAGTATATACCCTTGATTGGAAAAGAAAACATCAACCAGGTAGTGTACACCCTTGATTGGCATCGACTACGGGAGTGTATAACCTGCGTCGGGAAAAGAAAATCAACCAGGGAGTGTATACCCTTGACTGGGAAAAGAAAGCATCAACCAGGGAGTGTATACCCTTGATTGGAAAAGAAAACATCAACCAGGGAGTGTATACCCTTGATTGGCATCGACTACGGGAGTGTGTACCCTGCATCGGGAAAAGAAAATCAACCAGGGCATGTATACCCTTGATTGGGAAAAGAAAGCATCAACCAGGGAGTGTATACCCTTGATTGGAAAAGAAAACATCAACCAGGGAGTGTATACCCTTGATTGGCAAAGAAAGCATCAACCAGGGAGTGTATACCCTTGATTGGAAAATAAGACATCAACCAGGGAGTGTATACCCTTGATTGAAAAATAAAACATCAACCAGGGAGTGTATACCGTTGATTGGCATCGACTACAGGAGTGTATGCCCTGCGTCGGGGAAAAGTGTAATTGGGGATTGGAGGCCCCGTAATACTTTGAGTTTTTTTCAACTTCAATTCTTCATCTCTTCTTCTTCTTTTATTATTATTTTTATTATTTTTTATGCATGCGGAAAAAGATTTCTTGGAGAAACTTCCCTTTCTTTGGAGTCAATGCTGCAGAGCTCCTTCTAGCCCTTGCGCAAATTTCTTTTGGTTGCACCTGCTTGTTGCATGGTTGCTTTCGAGTTGCACCTGTTTCCTTCAAACAAAGAACAATTCGTTAGTTTGAAACGGTGGTTGGTTTTGCGGCCTTGATTTTCAACTGCTTGACCTCAGTTCTTTTGATGAAGACCTCAAACATTTGCTTGTTTGCTGGGGATTGGGTTTCATCTCTAATTCCGGGGACCTTGTCTTTCTGGATGGCAATTGGTCACGTGGGATCCAGTATCCTGGGTTTGTTTTGCCTTTATAGGCTTTTCATTTTCCTTTTCTTTTG
>ML421431.1:40225-65616 GCA_005239525.1 Nicotiana knightiana | reverse complement strand
GGGGGGGGGGGGGGGGGGTTTGGCTCCTCAAACTCTGCTGTGACAGTTAGTCGTGTGGGACTTAACCTTTCCAACTTTATTTCGGCTTTATTGGATTTTCATTTCTGGCTTTTCTTCTAATTGTAACTTTAAGTCATTTGGAATACTTCAGCTTTTCAAACCTAGCGAAGATGCATATGAAGGCTCAAAATTCGAGTGTTGGAGGGAGAAGACAACGCAGTCTCAAGCGCGTCCCAAACTGCTTTTGAATTATTTAGTCCGATGGAAATGGGAAGTGTCTCTTCCGATAGGGAGGATATGAGTAGATTCAAGATTAAATGATCTTGATGGATCCATACTGCATAATTAGGATTAATAGTTGTTGTTTGGGATCCATCACCTGTGGCGTTAGTAACTGATACATGAGATGGTGGGAAAAAGGTGACTACCATCGATAAATCCATGAAGATTCTAGCCACGGAGAAACAACAACAATTGTGTGCGCCAAAAAAGATAATTTGTGGAAGTTAATTTTATGGAGATAAAGTGGTGAGCATGGTTAAGTGAAGTCGGAGAAGAGAAAAGAGAGGTAGACTGGGTAGTGGCGGAAGAAGTTCTTGACTCGGAAGAAGAGATCGTCATGGATCTAATACCATGTAAAAGCACTAGAAACAGAGAAGGACACAGTCTAATAACTGAAGCCATGAAGCAGGCATTCCTGACAGCATATGAGGATAGTGGGAGTGATCAATAGAAAGAAAATGAGGATGAGGCTATAAGTCTCTATGTTGTGATTGATGAACACCAAGCTGTAAAGACAGAACCCCCAGTACAGCTTGGGATGCATATTGGAAGACCTCCTTTGTTTGATGAACACCACTATGATGAATGAAAGCTATGTATGGAAACATTTCTTCAGGTTACTGACTTTGACCTATGGGTAATTTTCAGTTATGGACCAATTCTCCCAACCAAATTGGATGGTGAAGGTAACAATTGCACTAAAAGAGAAAAGGAATACGATGAGGAAAATCGTCAGCTAGTTCAGAAAAATGCTAAAGCAAAGGACTTGCTCTACAGAAGTCTGTCTAGAAACACCCTCCTTAGAGTGTCCTCTTTCATCTCTGCTCATTACATATGGAGGATCTTGGAAACTGACTTTAGAAATGAAAACATCAAGTGGCTCTAATGGCGATTGAAGAATCAAAAATAGAGGAAGAAATGATAGAAATGATGGCCATGAGTGATTCAGAAACTGAAGATGAGGCAAACCAGGTAAGTATATCTGACTTGAAAGAAAATATTCATGCTATGTCCAAAAAGCAACTGATGGCCATAATTATGACCTTAATGAATGAAATGGATAAAATGAGTAATGGAAATGATCAACTAATCAACAACCTTTCTTGTGTCAAACTTGACATCAAAGAGCTTGAATCTAACAAAACTAGTTTAGAGAAACAAGTCAAAGACATTAAGAACCAGGTTCTTGAACTTACTTATGAGAATGAAAAGTCTCTTGATACACATAGCAAAGTAAAAATGAGTGATCTGCAGGATAAGCTTGAAAAGGAACTAAAAATTGCTAGTGATAATCTTTATGATGCTGCATGTAGAAATAAAGTCCTACATGAAAACCTAGAAAATGTTAATTATGAACTCTCTAGACTAAGAAAATGTCATAGATCTTCTGATGCCTTGAATTAGCTGAATGAAAACTGTAGCTCTAACAAATCTGGAATTGGCTATAGAAAACCTGTCCCTAAGTTTGACCCAAAGTATGTAGAAATTTATGACAATAACATGTGCACTCATTGTAGAAGAGTAGGACACTTTAGAGACACTTGTCCTGCCTTAATTCATGCTCAGTTTAGAAACAACTTTGATATTGCTAAAAATGTGAAGAAGGAACAGGATCCAAAGGTTAATCCTCCTGTCCATACTAAGTGGATAAAGGTTAACAAGAAAACAACTTCTAATCCTCTCCCCTTCTGGGCAAGAAGGGATCTGATTCATCCTTTTTCAAACAAAAAGGGACCCAAGCTAGTCTGGGTTCCTAAAACTAACTTGTGAATTTTGGTGCAGGCTAAGGTGAGAGGAAACAATCAGGACTGGTATCTAGACAGTGGATGCTCAAGACATATGACTGGAGAAAAGAAAAACTTTCTCTCACTAACAACCTTCCAAGAAGGGAGTGTGTCATTTAGAAATGGGAAAAAAGGCCAGATAACAGGTATTGACAAGGTTGGAAAGTCACTCTCTCATGCTACAAAAGATGTGTATTATGTGGTAGGTCTTAAACACAATCTTTTTAGCATCTCTCAAATGTCCGACAAAGGAAATGAGGTAAAATTCAATTTCAAAATCCGCACTGTCACTAAGCTTAATACTGATGAACTTGTGCTAAAGGGAAAGAGAAATAACAATGTCCACAAGATATCGATTATGTCACTTCCCCAGAGTGAGCACACATGCTTGAGTGTAGTGCAAGATGATCCATTACTATGGCATATAATACTGGGACATGCCAGTCTCTCTCAACTTAACATTAGCAGCAAAGGACTTGGTCCTTGGGCTACCTAAATTTGAGTTCACTTCTGACAAGATATGTGATGCCTGTGTTAGAGGAAAATATGTTAGGTCATCCTTTAAATCTAATAAGTTTGTAAGTACTTCTAAACCTATGGAAATCCTTCACATGGATCTATGTAGACCAATGAGAATAAGGAGTAAAGGAGGTAAAAAATATGTTTTTGTAATTGTTGATGACTTCTCCAGGTATACCTGGACTTTGTTTTTAGGATATAAATATGAAACCTTTGATGTTATGTGTATTTGTCAGAATGATTCAACCAAAGATAGGTTGTAATATTTTAGGTATAAGAACTGACCATGGAACTGAATTTGAAAATTTAAAATTCCTTGAGTTCTGTGGCTCACATGGCATTGACCATAATTTCTCTGCACCTAGAACTCCCAAATAAAATGGAGTTGTAGAAAGAAAGAATAGATCTTTAGAAGACATGGGGATGAACATGTTGATTGCCTGTGGACCGCCTAAGGATTTCTGGGCTGAGGAAATCAATAATGCTTACTATCTGCTAAATAAATGCATGGTTAGAACCATTCCTGAGAAAACTCCCTATGAGTTACTTCAAGGAAGAAAATCCAACATCACTCACCTGAGAGCCTTTGGGTGCAAATGTTTTATACATAATAACGGGAAAAAAACTCTAGGTAAGTTTGATGACGGAAGTGATGTGGGAATTTTATTGGGTTACTCTCCACATAGTAATGCCTATAAGATTTTTAATAAAAGAACTATGTATGTGGAAGAAAATATTCATGTTATTTTTGATAAATCTAACAGTTTGGCTGAGAAAGGTCTGTAGGATGAAGATTATGACATTGGATTCACTGGTGATGGAGATACAAATGAATCTGATGAAGACGGATCTGAAAACCACAAGGAAATTGACATATATCATGAGGAACAAGAAGAAGAAAAAACTACTCTAACTGCTGACCAAACAAATGAAGTCACACCTACTGAACCTGCTCTTTTGGATCACTCCTCAGGAGAATCTTTTCTGGGTATACAGATCATACCATGGAAGCATCAAAGCTCACACCCTCTTGAGAATATCATCTCCAATCCAAATACAGGGGTGCAAACTAGGTCTTCTCTAAGAAATATATGTGCACACACAACATTCCTCTCACAGGTTGAACCTAAGACCATCAAAGAAGCTCTAAAGGATCCAGACTGGATCATAGTCATGCAAGAGGAGCTAAATCAGTTTGAGGGAAGCAAGGTCTGGCACCTGTTACAGAAACCCAAGAACAGAACTGTCATAGGTACTTGATGGGTGTTCAGAAATAAGTTGGATGAACAGGGAAATATCACAAGGAACAAGGCCAGACTGGTGGTTCAGGGGTACAATCAAGAAGAGAACATTGACTATGATGAGGCATTTGCACCTGTAGCTAGAATGGAGGCTATAAGAATGCTGATAGCCTTTACTGCCCACATGGAATTCACTTTCTACCAGATGGATGTAAAGAGTGCCTTTTTGAATGGGTACCTTAGGAGGAAGTGCTTGTCAAACAACCTCCTGGATTTGAAAGTGAAGAATTTTCTGATTATGTATTCAAACTGGATAAAACTCTTTATGGTCTGAAACAAGCTCCTAGAGCTTGGTATGAAAGGCTCTCAAAATTCTTCTTAGCCAACAACTCTGTAAGAGGAAAGGTGGACAACACTCTATTTTTGAGAAGCAAAGGGAAGAATTTCTGATTAAACAAGTGTATGTTGATGATATTATCTCGGGGCCACCAATGAAGCAATGTGCAAGGAATTTTATGAGATGATGGGAAATGAGTTCGAAATGAGCATGATGGGTGACTTGAACTTTTTCTGAGGCTGAAAATCATGCAAACACCTACCGGAACCATGATACATCAGCAGAAATATATCAAAGCGTTATTGAGGAAATTAAACATGGACTCTTCTAAGTTTATTGATACCTCCATTGCCATTGCAACAAATCTAGACCTTGATGAATAAGGGAAAAGTGTGGAAGAGAAGCTATATAGAGGAATGATTGGGTCACTGTTGTACCTAACAACAAGCAGGCCTGACATAGTGTTTAGTGTGGGATTATGTGCAAGTTTTCAGGAAATCCCCAAGGAATCTCACCTGAAGGCTTTCAAAAGAATACTAAGATATCTCAAGGGGACCCTTGATCTCTATCCATGGTATCCTAGAGGGTACAACTTTGATTCAGTTGGTTATGCTGATGCTGACTATGCAGGTTTTCATGTTGACAGGAAAAACACTTCAGGAACAACTCATTCTCTAGGTGCTTGTCTGGTGTCTTGGGGAACCAAGATGCAAAACTCAGTAGCCTTATCTACAGTCGAGGCTGAATATGTGGAAGCAACATCCTGCTGTGCTAAGTTACTATGGGTAAGACAACAACTAAGGGACTATGGTATATTTGTTGATTGGTTTCCCATTTTCTGTGATAACACCAGTGCCATAAACATTGCTAAAAATCCATGTAAACACAAGAGAACCAAGCACATTGACATAAGACATCACTTTCTCAGAGACAATTTTGGAAAAAGGGAATATCTCAATTAACTTCTGTATAATTGAAGATCAAATTAATGATATATTTACTAAAGCTCTGAGTATGGATCACTTTGAAAGGAATAGACTAGAACTAGGTCTAATCAACTCCTCCCAGTTATTGGTTAGAAAAAATATAATAAGATGTAGATAATTAAGTACAATGTGTTTGATTCAACTTTGTGCTTGTATTAATCTTACACACTTTCTTAGAAAATGTGGCTGATAACTATGTTGCATGATACTAATATGAAATGTTGAAGCTTTATTGCAGAAAAAAATAAGGAGTTGCTAAGGAGTTGGTTCTTTGACTCAAGTATGTGTCATACTGTCTTAAGTCACTATGACTTTATATTGTAAAATTAATTCTATACTTTTAATTCCTTTGGCATCACTCCTAGTCGTCTTCTAGTCAAAGAGTAAGGGGGAATCCTTGTGCAATTAGAAATCAATTACTCCTGAAAACCTTACAATTAAAGTAACAATTATAAGATTCCCGTTAGAACTCAAATTTGGTCACCTTCTCTCTTCCAGTCAAATCAGGAGTAACGCCTTTAAAAGGATCTTATGATTAGATTCTCTAATAGTCTAACCTCACTGTTTCTCTCAAGCCCTAAGCAAGAATCGAAAGAAATTATTAAGAACTAACCCTTTCTTTCTCTTCTTCGAGTCTCTCATCTGATCACCATGCCTAAAGCCTGTCAAACACCCTCTGAAGCTAAATCATCAACCAAGGCTGAAGCAAAACCCAAAATCTTGAAGCTCAAATCGAAGAAAAATGACAAGCCTTCAGGAGAACCCACACCCACATCTGCTCCTTCTCCTTCGATATCCTCTGCCGTACCTACCTCATCCTCCCATGTTCTAACTGCTCCTGTTCCTATCATTCCCATACCCCCTCCTTCAATAGCAACTACCCATGCACCTGAGCTTTCTATGAAAGATACCACTAAGACAACAAAGGTCAAAGCAACTTCAAGAAAATCTATCAAGAAAGTGCCTGAGGCTGCTACGCAGGGTGACACTGGAGTCAAGGAATCTGAATCAGGGGGAATCAAGTATAGGCACTACTGATCAGGTATCACATCCTACTTCCAAGTTAGATGTTTTGGCTTTTTCTATAGATGTTGCACCCCTAGATACTCTTCCACCTACTAGTGAGAAGTCACCAGTGGAAAGCTTCACGGAAGAAGAGCATACAGAGGATCTGGGAAATGAGGTAGATACAACAACTATGGAGCTCTTGTTTGAGGGGGAAGGACGTAAAGAACCAGTGCAAAAGGAGGTGTCTGATAGCCTTGATTTCAGTTGGAATGAGGATGAGGAAGATGATGAAGGTGAAAAAGAAGAAGAAACTGTGACCAGGCATGAGGAACATGATGCTCAAAACATAGCCAATGAAGAAGAAAAGAGTGAGAATGAGAGAGTATATGGAGATGAGAAGGAGAGTGATACAGAGGATAAGACTGGTGAACATGCTAATAATTATGTAGAAGAAGAAATTCAGAGTAAAGAAGATGAGTTTTCTGAAAGTGGGGGTGAGGATCAAGAAAAGGTAAGTGAGACTGGAGGAGGTGATGATGAGAGTGATAAAGAAGAGGGGAATGTGAGTGAGGAATATGAAGGTTCCATGACAATTGGAAACACTGTCATAGCCCTAATAAGTAGGGATTTTAGCCTATTATTTCCTCTCTGTTACTTGTGTTTTGGGCCAAAATGCATGAAGGTATTCCCGGAAACTAACTTAATATGCTTGCTTGCAGGGATTGTTCAAAATGAGCCAAAGGAGCCATACTCAACTCATAAAGGAGTTAAAACTTGAACAAAAACCAAGACTGTGCCAACAGATGAGAAACGTAGACCGCGCCAAGATTGTGCGTCCGCGAAAGTATTAACGCGGCCACAAACACTATTTCGAGGTCTGCGAAATGAAGAATCAGAGAGATGGATTTTTGGGCTATAACATGAGCGCGGACTGCGTCAAAAAAGTGTGGCCGCAAACTTACCTGCGTGGCCGCGATTGGAATTCCGCGGACCGCAGTTGCTGAGATTCAGAGAGTTCACATTTCAAGCTAAAACAAGAAGTGCAGTCCGCGTTAGAATTACGCGGCCGTGGAAGTCTCCAACGTGACTGTGATGAAAATTACGCGGTCCGTGAAACCATGCTCAACCCAGATCCAGAAGTTAAAAACGCAAACCGCGAATTACCCAGCCGCGAAAGCAAGAGTGCGGCCGCGAAACCTCTGAAGGGGTATTTTTGTCCGTAAATTTCAGCTTAGTATAAATATAACTTTTTGTCAGTTTTAGGTTATGTTATGTTTTTGCTGAGCATGTGAGACGGCTAGGTTTTCCCTTTTGGGCAAATTTGTACAAGATTTACCTTATAACATTAGATTTTCATCTTTTAATTTAGTATTATGGATTTTATCTTTTCTTTATCTTTGATTTCTGCTATTTCTATGGGTAGCTAGACCCATAGCTAGGGTTGTGACCCAACCCTAGTGTGGGTATTTAATGGGTAGTTGAATTTTAGGGCTTGAATGTTTATGGGTTAGTGATATTTAGCCTAGTGTTGCTAGAATTGTAGAATTAGTGGTTGTAAACACTGATTCATGCCTTTATGACTTAGTCTCTTCTTGAGAAAGAGGGACTAAGTCTAGGAAAACTAGGCTAACAAGGAACTGGGATGAACTCAAGAAATTGATAGCCCTAATTAAAGATTTAAACCTAGAGATAGTAATACCCGACTTGAGCTAATATCACTTGTATTGTATGAATACCCATTTGGACTTGAGAAAGTCAAATTGAGCAAAATCATTCAAACTACCGAGAGGTATAGAGTGAGTACTTGGGTGTTGTGGCTATATTACGACCCCAATCAAATCAAGCTTGCCCTAGATTCTTGCTACCCGTTAGATGTCCTCCTAGGCGGAAGTCACTACCCTAGTCCTTTTAAACACTGGAAAAACAACATAAAAAAATATTGTACTTAGTTTTAATATTTGCATACAATAGAATAGAATTAGAAGTAGAATTAACACCAACATGTGTGGAAGTGCAATTAGGAAAAAAACCCGCAGTTAGATTTAGATATAAACCTGAGTACAAAGCAATTAATTCCCTATGGCAATTGATCCCGACCTTGTTGGGTAGAACTGCATTGACCATCCTCGCTACTCAATAGTAGTGCAGGGTTGGATCCGATCAATTTTTGGCACCGTTTTCGAGGAGTTAGACTGTCTTAGCTATATATCTAACTATTTGTGTGTTTTGTTTTTCTTTCCTTCCGTTTTTCCGATTTTGTGTATCAATTGCTTTTAGGTACCAAATGGCTCTTAACGAGGCCCTCAGACATATTCCTCAGGGGGAGGAGGTAGAGGACAATGACGTGGATGAGGTTAATCTAGAGCCTCTAGTATAAAGAAGAGGCCGTCTGCCTCATGACAACATTCCAAACCTTCCCCCACCTTCTCCAAGGGCAGCACACCGGGTGCTATCTAATGAAGGCTACGCAAGTGCAATTATCCCGCCCCGAATTCGAGCGGTCAATTTTCAAATAACCAATGTCACGCTTACTCTATTGGAACAAAGGGGTTTCTTCACCGGAGCTCCACATCAGAACGCATATAAGCATCTCAAAGGTTTTGTAGACACATGCTGGGGGAGAAAGCAGACGAATGTATTTGAGGACGCGTTGAGATTGAGCATTTTCCCATTTTCACTTAGAGGGAAGGCTTTTTATTGGCTTGAGAGGCTATCTAACCATTCTATCACAACTTGGGATGAGTTGGCTGAGAAGTTCATAGCAAAGTTTTTCTCTAAGGGACATATGGAAACGTTGAGAGATGAGATCCTAGCTTTTAAACAAGAGCCAAATGAACCTTTACATGAAATCTGGGAACGGTACCGGACAATGGTGAAATAATTCCCCAACAATGATATGACTGAACCAATGATCCAGCAAACATATAGGGGTATCAACACAACTAACCAGTGTGTGGTGAATCAGCTCGTATGGGGTAATTTCATGAAAGTGTCATATGCTGATGCTTGTGACATATTTGATGAGATGGAGGACACCTCCTCAACTTGAAAAAGTCGAGCCAATGTTCCTCAGGGTAACCGTAACGTTATCCACCTTCACAAGGAACTTCATGATCACGGACAAGCCATAGCAGAGTTGATGACTACCATGAATCAGTTAGCAAAGGCTCAGCTTCAGCAGGTTCAGGGGCCAAAGCAAGTAAATGGCATGGAAGGAGTGAATGTAATGGTCAAAAAAAGAAGGCAGAGAGGTCAACAAGTTCAGAACAATAAGGATCAATTTGAGCAATGTGGTAGTGGTTACAATAAAGAGGATTCTTATGATGATAAGAGCGAAGAGGTTTTATATGCCAATAGTTACCAAGGTCAACGGAGCAATGCTTTAAATCAACAGTGGAGATCATAGGGAAATAATCAAAATTGGGGCTACCAAGGCCAAGGGAATTGGAATAGTGGCAACAACAACAATCCAAACAATTGGGGGAACAACAATCAAAATCGGGGAATCAAGGAAATAACCAAGGCAATTGGGGTGGCAACAATAATAGTAATTGGGGAGGCAATAGAAACCAAAGGGTTTGGAACAACAATGATCAAGGAAACCGGGGTCGGGCTTTCAAAGGCCCCCGATGTATCAACAACCCAACAACCCGTCTCCATATCCGTCACAAGGGAAAAGTTCTTCAAACAATGAGATGGGACGGATAGAAAGTATGTTCAAGCAAATGATGGAAATAAATGCCGACTTCGATGCCCAAATAGCCTCCCATAACACTTCTATCTGCAACTTGGAAGTACAAATGGGTCAAATATCTCAAGCATTGAATACTCGCCCTAAGGGGGCAGTACCAAGTGATACGGTAGTAAACCCGAAGGGTGGGAACAATACCTGCCATGCTATGGTGGTGACCACAAGAAGTGGTAGAGGTGGTGTTTCTAGTACCTCTAATCCAAGAAAGATTGTGAGTGATGACGTGTTGTTGCAAGATGATGACGGGATGAGAAATGATGTGCAATTAAATGATGAGAATATGAATGATGAGGTGAGGATAGGCATTGATGACAATGTAGATGAGACCCAAAATGATGTGAACCCGTCTAGGGAACACGTGATAGACATACCAGAAACGGTAATGCCCAAAGCCAAGGCCCCTTTTCCAAGGCCTCTTTGCCAAGGCCTCCCCCACCATATCCTCAAAGGCTTGTAAAGCAAAACAATGAGAACCAATTCAATAAATTCATTGATATGATGAAAAGTTTGTCCATCAATGTGCCTTTAGTTGAATCTCCAGAACAAATGCCGGGAAATGCCAAGGTCATGAAGGACTTGGTAACAAAGAAAAGGTCAATGAACTGTGTGACGATCAAAATGACACATCAAGTGAGTGCCATTGTACATTACATGGCTCCAAAGCTAGAAGATCCCGGTGCCTTTACAATTCCATGCACTATTGGTAGCGCCGATTTCGCCAAAGCCTTGTGAGACTTGGGAGCGAGCATTAATTTGATGCCATATTCCGTGTTCAAGACATTGGGTATTGGGAAACCTAGACCAACTTCCATGAGGTTTCAAATGGCCGACCGGACAATGAAGAGGCCATTGGGTATAATTGATGATGTGCTAGTTCGGGTAGACAAGTTCATTCTTCCCGTGTATTTTGTGATACTCGACTGTGAAGTTGACTATGAGGTGCCAAACATATTGGGGAAAACTTTCCTAGCTACAGGGAAGGCCTTAGTTGATGTGGAAGTTGGGGAGATCACTTTCTGGGTGGGCAATGAAAAAGTTGTGTTCCACGTGTGCAAATCAATGAGGCAACCTAATAGCAACGAAGTGTGTTCCTTTGTGGATCTTGTGACTGAGATGATTATTGATGACACGAGTGCTATGATTAATGTGGAAGACCCTTTGGAAGCTGTGTTGTTGAATCAAGATGAGGATGAGAAGGAAGGATTGATAGAATGTGCAAATGCTTTGCAAGGAATGGGATCCTATACACATGGGCCTCGTAAGCTTTACTTGGACCTTGAGAACCGGAAGACTCCACCAACAAAGCCCTCAATCGAGGAGCCACCAACATTGGAGTTGAAGCCCTTGCCTTCACACCTCAGGTGTGAGTTCTTAGGCCCTTGTTCCACATTACCTGTTATTTTTTCTTCCTGCTTGAATAACGTGCAGGTAGATTCCCCCCTTGAGGTGCTTCAAAGGAGGAAGAAAGCAATAGGTTGGACTTTAGCTGATATTCGGGGTATAAGACCCGCCTTTTGCATGCACAAAATCATATTGAAGGAAGATGCCAAACCTTCCGTGGAGCATCAAAGGAGGTTGAATGAGGCCATGCAAGAGGTCGTCAATAAAGAGATCATCAAGTGGCTAGATGCAGGAGTTGTGTACCCCATTTATGATAGTTCATTGACTTCACCGGTACAATGTGTCCCAAAGAAGGAGGGCATGACTGTGATCACAAATGATAGAAATGAATTGATCCCCACAAGAACTGTCACCGGTTGGAGGGTATGCATGGATTATAGGAAGCTGAACAAAGTAACCTGAAAAGATCATTTTCCATTGCCCTTTCTTGAACAAATGTTGGATAGACTTGCCGGACACGCTTATTATTGCTTCTTGGATGGGTATTTCAGATATAACCAAATTCTCATTGCACCTAAAGACCAAGAGAAACCACATTCACTTGTCCATATGGCACATTTGCATTCTCACGGATGACCGTTTGGTTTGTGTATTGCACCGGCTACTTTTCAGCGATGTATGATGGCAATATTTACGGATATAGTGGAGGACTTCCTCGAGGTGTTCATGGATGATTTCAGTGTTGTGGGGTATTCCTTTGAAGATTGCTTGGATAATCTTGATAAAGTGTTGGCCCGATGTGAAGAGACCAACTTAGTGCTTAATTGGGAGAAGTGCCACTTTATGGACGAGGAGGGAATTGTCCTCGGCCATAAGATCTCCAAGAACGGTATTGAAGTGGACAAAGAAAAAATTGAAGTGATATCAAAACTCCCTCCTCCTACTTCCATCAAGGGAGTGAGGAGATTTCTTGGTCACGCGGGGTTTTACCAAAGGTTCATCAAGGATTTCTCAAAAGTGGTGAACCCCTTGTGCAAGTTGTTGAAAAAAGATGCCAACTTTGTGTTCAATGATGATTGCATGAAAGCTTTTGATCTTCTCAATTATAGGTTGACTACCACTCCCATCATTAACGCACCCAATTGGAGCTTACCATTTGAGCTCATGTGCGATGCTAGCGACGTTGCTGTAGGAGCAGTTTTGGGGCAAAGAATCAACAAGATATTTCATCTGGTTTATTATGCAAGAAAAATAATGAACGACGCCCAAGTCAACTATACGGTGATCGAGAAAGAGTTATTAGCCATTGTCTTCACCATGGAAAAGTTCAGTCCATACCTCATGGGTACCAAAGTGATTGTGCACACCGATCACGCAACACTTCGTTATTTGATGAATAAAAAAGACTCTAAGGCTAGATTGATGAGATGGGTTCTTATTCTACAAGAGTTTGACCTTGAAATCATAGACCGAAAAGGGAGTGAGAATCAAGTGGTGGACCACTTGTCCCGCTTGGAAGAGGAGGGGAGGCCCAATGATGGCCTCGAGATTAATGATTCATTTCCGGATGAACAACTCCTCTTGACCTTGAAATCATAGACCGAAAAGGGAGTGAGAATCAAGTGGCGGACCACTTGTCCCACTTGGAAGAGGAGGGGAGGCCCAATGATGGCCTCGAGATTAATGATTCATTTCCGGATGAACAACTCCTCTCTGTGTCTTTGAATGGAATGCCTTGGTTCGCCGATGTGGCTAACTTTCTTGTGACTAGTATATTCCCAAGTGAGCTCTCTTATAACCAAAGGAAGAAGCTCAAACGAGACTGCTTGGATTATTATTGGGACGACTCATATCTTTTCAAGATTTGCAATGATGGTGTTATCCAGAGATGTGTTCCGGAAGAAGAGCAATTGAGTATTCTTGAAGCTTGCCATTCCTCGCCCTATGGTGGTCATCATGGTGGGGCGAGAACTGCTACAAAAGTCCTAAGCTGTGGATTCTTTTGGCCTGCCTTGTACAAGGACGCTAGCGATCTTGTTAGGCGTTGTGATGAATGCCAAAGAGCTGGTGAAATTTCCAAGAAGAATGAAATGCCCCTCACAACCATTCTTGAGATTGATATTTTTGATGTGTGGGGCATCGACTTTATGGGGCCATTTGTGAGTTCATGTGGGAAGACTTATATTCTTGTTACTGTTGACTATGTTTTTAAATGGGTTGAAGCTGTGGTTTTGCCTAACAATGAGGCACGGAGTGTGGTGGCTTTCTTAAAGAAATATATCTCCACAAGGTTCGGCACCCCAAGGGCTATCAATAGTGATGGGGGTTCTCATTTTTGCAACAAGCCTTCGACACTTTACTTTCCAAGTATGGTGTCAATCATAAGGTGTCAACCCCTTATCACCCCCAGGCGAGTGGACAGGCTGAGGTCTCCAACAGGGAGATAGAGAGCATATTATCAAAGACTGTGAATGCAAACCAGACTGATTGGTCAAGGAAACTTGACGATGCTTTATGGGCCTATAGAACAACATACAAGACTCCAATTTGTATGTCTCCATACCGGTTGGTATTTGGGAGTACATGTCATCTTCCGGTTGAATTAGAGCACAAGGCCATGTGGGTGCTGAAGAAATTGAACCTTGAATAGGATGTAGCTGCCAATCTCCGGGTAGAGCAGCTAAATGGACTTGATGAGTTCCAGTTCCATGCTTATTCCAGATCGTCCTTGTATAAGGACAAGATGAATTACTTACATGAAAAATATATCCGGAACAAAGAATTCAAGGAAGGTGACTTGGTTCTTCTATTCAACTCTCGGTTACGGATGTTTCCGAGAAAGCTCAAGTCAAAGTGGAGTGGCCCGTTTGAAGTGGTGCATGTAACTCCGTTTGATGCTCTAGATTTGAAAAACAAGAATGGCGAGATCTTTAGAGTCAATGAGCATAGAGAGAAGCACTACCTTGGCAAGATTGATGATAGCCATGTTGTGGCCTTGATCCATTTCAAGTGATGATGGTAACATGCGTTGTGCCGCGATGTTAAATCAGACGCTTCTTGGGAGGCAACCTATGTGTTTTTTCTTTCTTTTGATTTTCTTCTTAGATTAGGCATTGTTTTGGACTAACTGGTTGTGAAGTGTATGTAGGAATTGGTTGTGCATTGCAGGAAATTGACAAGGAAGAAATTTGGCTAAGTGGCAAAAGTTCGCGGACTGTTCCCAAAATTTCGTTGATGGCGTGAGCACTTTGCGGTCGCACATTTTTGTGCGCGGTCGCGTAGTTGAAATGAGCAAAATGCCAACTCTCTGAAGTTGTCCTGTCAAAATCCCTTCAGAGTTTGCGGCCACATTCAAATTTTCGCGGACCGCGGTTATTCTGCGGCCGCACCATGATTTCGCAGATCGCGCCCAGGTGTTTGAAGCAGATCTACAAAAGGTACAAGAGTTCAGACTGCGACAAAATTTCGTGGCCGCACTCAGGTAAGGTGGTGGTTCCACTGGTTCTGAGTATAAATAGGAAGTCTTGGCACTATTGAAACTTTACGAACCATAGCCATTCATCACACCTAAAGCACTGTACACTTCTCCTTGATTTCATTCTCATCTCATTCACATCAAGTGTAGATATCCTACAAATTTTACATCTGGTATGTTCATTTCAATGATTTGATTTTATCTTTTTCTTTTCTTTTCTCTTTGTTTTAATTTTTCTTTTTAGTTATGGTTAGATGCATGCCATAATGTAGAATTAATGCTTAATTGATGCTTAAGTACATGTGGTTAGTGTTTGTATACCTAATGGGAGCTTGGCTAGTAACTTTGCATGGTTAATTGCTATAATGTTTGCACAATTATTGAAAACCTTAGTTGTTAGTGTTCTTTAGTGCGAATTTCATTTGAATTTTGCGTCTGCGGTCAATTTTCCGCGGTCCGCGATAGGGCATGCGGCCGCATCCAAAACTATGCGGTCCGTGATACCCTAATTGAGCACTAAGGGTTGTATAGCTTTCACGGCCACATTCAATTTTCCGCGGTCCGCGGTTGGTGTTTCGCGGATGCGTCCATGTTTTCAGGGTCCCCGCTTTTAAACTTCAGAGAGGCTAACATTTTCCTTCGTGGCCGCGTTCACTTTTACGCGGTCCGCGATGGGTAATTCACAGCCGCGTCCAATTTTTTACGGTTTGCGTTTGAGCTAGTTCAGAGAGTCAGTAGTCTGAGCCTGACCTTTCCGTGACCGTGTTCGCTTTTACACGGTCCGTGATGGGAATTTCGCGACCGCATTTACTTTTACGCGGTCCGCGGTGCCCTATTATGAGAAATAGTGCTTTCATTTTATTTGTACTGCTTTAACACATGACTGAACCCCAATTCTAACTGTCTTTCACTACTTGTGTGTTGCAGAAAATGGTGCGTTCTCGTGGAAGAGGAGACACATCCAAGGGGAGGTAAGAATCCTCCCGAGGTCGGGGTAAAGAAAAGCAGACCTTACCCTTAGCAACACAAAGGATAATAAGCAAAAAGGCTACCTTCATTAGACCTCCTACCGAGTCGTCGGACAAAAGTGAATACCTCTCATCCCGGGAGACTTCTGAGGGAGAATTTGCACAACAACAACAACCGGAGGTTCAATCAAAATGTTTCCGATTGGTCAATGAACCTACCTCCTCTTCTGGGTCGTCTGATGGCTTAGAGGGAGGTATTGAGGCCTCGACACCATCTTCCCCACCTGCTATAACTCCGGCCTCAACAGCTGCCCCTACTAATATTGATGATAATGACGAGATCCCGGATGACGAGAGAGGAGTTGATACCAATGTGGGGGGTCTGGATAGATCAAGGAAGCCCGAGGTGTGGGCGGATCGATTCGTGAGTGAGAAAGCATATTTGAAATTCTAGGAATGGTGGCCCCAAAGGTCGCTCACCCTTGCGCGATAGTTCATAGAACGAGACCTCCTTCCCCATCATCCAACTGTCAAGAAATAGTTTGATGAGATAAAAGGGTGGAAGTGCTTCACCAGCAAAGTGGTGGACGCAAATGAGTACCTTGTCAAGGAATTCTACGCAAATGTTGCCCACATCAAAAAGGGCACCACTGTGACAAAGGTCCGGAACTTGAAGATCCGGTTTGATGGAAAGACTTTAAAAAATATGCGGGTTTTGAGGATGTGGAATCCATGCAATACTTGGAGAAGCTGGCATTGGGGGAAGCAGCTCGTCCATGGCTAGCAGAGATATTAGCCATTCCAGGGACCACACCGGCATGGCTCACAACTGGAGTTCCAATAGCTAGAAACACCCTTAGTTTTGAAGCCAAAGGGTGGTCCACCTTTGTGTGCAGCCGGCTTGATCCTTTCCACCATGACAACGTCCTCCCACTCACCCGGGCGATTCTTGTAGCATCCATAATGACAGGGTATCCAATCAATGTGGGGAACCTCATGTCCTTCCACATCTCCAAGGCAGTCGAAAAAGAAGAAAGATCCTATCCCTACCCCAATTTCATCACGATGTATCTCGAGGACCAAGGGGTAGAGAAGAGGCACCATGACACAAAGGTGAGGCCTAAAAAGCGTTTCTTGGTATAGCCTGTTAGTTATCTATGTCAATACCACACAAGAGGGGAGGGGGTGATTTGTGTGGTGACCAATTTTTGCGTGCAGTAGTAACTCCTACAGTTTTGCGGAATAATAATTGCAGAAAATAAAAGAACACATCAATTTTACGTGGAAAACACCTGGCTCAAAAGGTGAAAAAAACAAGACGTACTTCCCAGTAGGATTTTCCCAAACTCTTCACTAAATCAATGATCCAAACAGCATTTACAAAATAAACTATTTTGTAAACCTAAGGACTAACTCTAATCCCCTTGTGGCAAACTAGCCTCTAGCTATTTGCGACAACCTTCAAGTTAACTCTAACTTGAATACTCAGTACCTATTACAATTGCTTCTAGATAAAGCTGAAAGATACACTTTGTAATCACCTACTACAAATAAACTAGACTAAAAGACAACAGATGGAACTGGTTCTTCTAGCTGGTTCAAGTAGCTTCAGAATCGCACAGGAAATTCTCACACGAACTGCTTACAAAATTGCTTTGGTAATTTTGTTCTCAATTCTTGTTTTGCTTATTTGTTTGTGCGCGCCTGTTCAAAAAGAATACTTGACAATATATAGGATCAGTAGAAAACAAGATATACTAGAATTCAGATGTAACTCTTCCAATTCGAATGCAACTCTTCCTTGGTGGAAGAGTTCTAGTTGATCTCAACTCCCTAGATCCTCTTCTATCTTGATTCTGTCCTTACTGAATAAGGAGTCCATCTCCCTATCAATTTGCAACCTTTTCGATCAGGAGATATATCTTCAGATCACTGATTGTGCTTATCTCCTGTTTGCGATCACCTTACGTGCCATTAACTCTGCATGTCTATGTCTCCAGTGATGGACCTGGTTCAACTCTGAGTTCATTTGTCAATCTTCAAAACCATTCAACTTCTTGATCCAACGAATTCCCCCTTTTTGATGATGACAAAATATGTGCTTAGGTCTGTAATCACTTTAATCCAACATTGACACGTTTTATAGTATTAAGCATTTATCATAAAGAACCAGGTTCATTAGGTTATAAATATCACAATTTTCAAAATAGCACATCTTCCCCCTTTTGGCATCATCGAAAAGTTGCAAAGTGTTAGAATTACCAGATTAATAATAATTACTCATGGCCACTGAGGCAACTGCAAGTGCAAATATGGATTAATCATCAATAGTAAACCAAGAATGTAAACTATCAATGAAAGTGAGACAAAATAGGTAAGATCAAAAACAACACAGTTCATTGATAAGAGCATAGTTCAAGCACTAAACACATAAATAACTAAAAGCGGTTACAATCATGAGCAAAAGATAGCAAAAAAAAATCCCGAACTGGGTCATAGAGGGGTGAGGGACGGCACTGGACACCTAAGGATGGGAAGGGGTGGAGGTTGGGTTCTTTGCTTAGAGAAGAGAGAGCCTTTGTTGAAGAATCCCTGCATTCTTCTTCTTTTCATTTGCCAGTTCAGATCTGAGAGCATCTCGCTCAGCCTTAACCTCTGTAAGGTGGGTCTTCAGGCGAAGGATTTCAGCATCCTTAACCCCACCTTCATGCACAAGCGTCCTGAACTTGCTATTCACAGGCGTTTTCCTTGATGAACCAGGTTCATCGTCAGGAACATTCATAACATAGTTGCATGTCAGAAGCGTGTTCTTCCCAAAATGGTCCTTGAGAGTGGCTATTTCTGCTTTCTTTACGGGCAATTTAAAGTGAGCCAGCACAGTCGTTAGGATGAACCCATATGGGGTAGCATGAGCCTTGGATCCATTTAGCACCCTATCCAGCAACTGAATTATGAAACAGGGCAACTTGATTTGCCTTCCACTGTCTAGGCACTCCATGAGAGTTAAATCCATATAGTTTGCTATGTGCCTCCTCTCTTGCCTGGGCAGTATGCATTTATTGAAAAACTCAAAAACCACTTTGTGTTGAGGTGTCATCTCTCTTTTGAACACAACCCTTGGTTCCACTTCTTCAGCATTATCACTGAACCTCCTGGTGATTTGCAGTGCAGAAGGAAGGCCATCCAAGCTGGGCCACCTCTGTCTTGTATAATAATCATATCCCTCAGCGGGAATCCCAAGAATCTCACCCAGCTCCTTGGCATCAAAGGAGATATTAACCCCCTTTACCTGACTGGATAACCTGCCATCCTTGACTTCTGCATTTTCCATGAACTCGACAATCTCACTCCTGGCCAGCCTGCCTTCTAGTTGAAGGACCATGTCCTTCGAGCCATGTACGTCCATAGTGTCCACAAGGTAAATCATGTCGGATTCTTCAAGATCCATCAGCAACCTTCCCTTCAGTATCGTGCGCTTCCCAAATTTTGTCAATTTGTCTGTGTTTCCACCAGACTCCTCTGCTTCTTCACCGCTCCGCTCATCATCATCAACCTGAGCCTTCTTTGATTTCTTTGTAGACCTAGTCCTCCTAGCAACAATCGAGGGTGTAGCAGACACAGATGCTGACTTCTTGGAAGAAGTCTTGGCCTTTTTTTGGTTTGGGTGTCTCATTCTCAACTTCTGCCATTTGTTCCTCTTGATGGACCAGGTCCATTTCCTCAACATCAACAGCCTCTGCGGGCTCAAACACTTTTGCCTTCCCCCTTTCAGCTTTCTTTCTCCTACTCTCCCTCAACGCTTTCTGCAACTCCTCTTCACTCTTCCTAATTGCACTCCTTATAGTGCGACCTCTAGGAATGGAAGCATCTGCAGAGGGAGTGGCTTTTCTCTTCTTGCTTTCCATTGGAGAAACAACTTTCTTGGTCTTGGGTGTCTTCTTCTTTTTGGGTTTATAGCCTCTCCCCTAATTTTCTCATAAGATCAGCCAAAGTTTCTTCAATGGATGAACCAGGTTCATCGGTTGCATGTTAAAGATTTTCCAGCCCCTCTGCAGCCTCTCTAGAATTACTTCCCCCTAAGACACTTTCTTCAACAACCAATGTGAAAGTCCCACAAATTGCCAATGGGGTGCCTCCTTCCCCTGTTCCCCTCACAGTACTTCTTTCTCCCTCTCTCTCAAAGTTATTTTTACTGCCTCTTCTTCTCCTATCAGGAATCTCCACATCCACTATAGACCCAATTAAAACAAATTTATTTTCAGAAGTGACTGGCTCAGACCCAATTTTAGATGTTACCTATTCAGAATCAGAAGAACCAATTGCTTCCCCCTCAATGGGGGTCTTGAAAGAGTCATTGAAATTCTCATATTCTTGGACCTGGCTAGCTTGAAGCTTTGCGTTCAATTTCCTAGCTAGAGAGACAGAGGCCATAGACTTACTGGCGAGCATTTTCACATGATTTCTCCTGGGTTCTGGATTGGGGCTTGGTTGTACAATGGGGGTGATTGGAGGAGACAGAACAAGGTTGTTTTGAGGGGTGGTGGGATGTGATTGAGATGGAGTGGAAGAATTTGATTGAGATGGGGTGGAACCAGTATCTTCAAGCGTGATACTGTAGTCAGATGTGGTTGAGGAGGATGGAGTAGGAGATGGAGTGTTAGCCATGGTGATGATTTCTGTTAAAGAAAAATCGGGATCAAGGTGTTTGAGTAGAAGATTGAAAGGGTTTTGACGGTTATGGCTTTAAGAAAAAGGGTGAAGGATTAGAGAAGTGAGGATGGGTTTTTAAAGGATTGGTTAATAAATACACAACGGGTGTAATTTTGGTCAAGTGGGAGTCTAATCGGTTCATGAGTTTCAGGTGATAAGTGACGGTTATGACTCCCCATAATCTAGGCCATTTTAATTTGATTTGATTCTTTGGAACTGGTTCGAATTTGGGATAGGTACTAGATTTTGTAAAGGCTTATTATAGATAGAGTCCTTCTCATGAGTAACTATTGATATTTCAATATGTGTATAGTGATGAGCACATACCTTGTCTGTCAGATGAACCAGCAGCGATGAACCAGGTTCATCTTGTTAGAATCTCTTGATTAAGCCTCAATTTACAAAAATAGAAAAATATCATTAGTAACCAAGGAATCATATTAACACATGGCAAGAGAGTATGCCTTTTAAAGCATGAGACTGAGCAACGATTATTCTGATTATTTACACCTTTCAGAATTCCGAGCCAAAAAACATTTCCTCTTTTTTTTTTTCATTTTTGTTTTGAATTGGTTCAATTAGGTGATATTAATCATCCCTAATTCTAACTTGTTTCTCTCAAAATGCTCTCTACTTAGTGCCTTAGTAAAGATGTCAGCAATTTGTTTGTCAGTAGCACATAATTCAATAGAGATAATTCCCTTCTCATCGTTGTCTCTTAGGAAATGGTGTCTAACATCTATGTGCTTTGTTCTTTTATGATGGACGAGGTTCTTTGTCATACTATAGCACTAGTGTTATCACATAAGATAGGAATGCATCCAACCTCTATGCCAAAGTTCATCAGTTGTTTCTTAATCCATAGTAATTGAGCACAGCATGAGGCTGCAACCACGTACTCAGCCTCAACAGTAGATAGAGCTACTAAATTCTGTTTCTTAGTGGCCCAAGACAAGACATGAGCCCAAAAAGTGTGCCATGCCTGAGGTGATCTTTCTATCTACCAAAGATCCTGCATAGTCAGCATCAGCATATCCCACAAGATCAAAATTACTACCTTTAGGATACCAAAGATAGAGGTTTGTGGTGCCTTTAAGGTACCTCAAGATTCTTTTCACTGCAGTTAAGTGTGATTCCTTTGGATTAGCCTGAAATCTTGCACAAAGCCCTACGCTGAAGACAATGTCAGGTCTACTGGTAGTAAGATACAACAATGAACCAATCATTCCTCTATACAACTTTTGATCGACAAACTAACCAGGTTCATCTACATCTAGTTTTGTGGCTGTTGCAATAGGAGTGTCAATTTCCTTTGAGTCTTCCATTTTAAATCTTTTAAGCAATTCTTTCACATATTTTTGTTGATGGATCATAGTTCTATTTGAATTTTGTTTAATTTGTAAGCCTAAAAAGAAGTTAAGCTCACCCATCATGATCATTTCAAATTCACTCCTCATTAGTTTAGCAAATTATTTACTTAGCTTTTCCGAAGTTTCCCCAAATATTATGTCATCTACATATATCTGCACTACCAAGAGATCTTTACCTTTTTCCTTCAAGAATAAGGTGCTATAAATATTTTACCTCTCTTGTATTCATGTTCCAGCAGGAATTTTGAAAGCCTTTCATACCATGCCCTTGGATCTTGCTTGAGTCCATACAGTGCTTTGTCAACCTTGTACACATGATCAGGATTCTCCTTGTTTTCAAACCCTGGTGGCTGCTTTACAAACACTTCTTCCTTGAGATAGCCATTCAGGAAGGCACTCTTGACATCCATCTGGTGAAGGGTGAATTCCATGTAAGCAGCAAAGGCTATGAGGATCCTAATTGCTTCCAACCTTGCCACAGGAGCAAAGGTTTCATCATAGTCTATTCCTTCCTCCTGACTGTATCCTTGAACCACCAATCTTGCCTTGTTTCTTGTAACTGTTCCATCTTTATCAAGTTTGTTTCTGAATCCCCACTTTGTGCCAATCATTGATCTATCAAATGGTCTAGGTACCAGATGCCAAACTTGACTCCTTTCAAATTGGTTGGGTTCTTCTTGCATTGCATTTACCCAATCTGCATCCTGCAAAGCTTCAACAATATTTTTAGGTTCAATCAAGGATAGAAAAGCATCAAACGCACACAAGATTTTTCGAAGAGGATCTGGTTCTGATTCCAGATGTTCGATCAGTTATAATGTTCTCAATTGGATGTGAGATTTGATATCTGTGTGGTTTTACAACCAACTTGGTATTACTTGAAGATCCTACAGTGTCTTGTTGCTGAGGAACAGGATCAGAGACAGGTTCCAATGAGGTTTGGAAATTAGTTTGTTGCTCAGTTCCCCCTGGCATGTTTCCTGGGATGGATGAACCTGTTCCATCATCCGTTCCTTCTTCCAGTGTTGCTCCAGTTTAGTCTGAGTTTCTGACTAACCTAATTTCTTCATCTACTTGTTCCTATCTCTAAGAGAGAATGTTAGTTTCATCAAAAACAACATGCACACTCTCTTCAACACACATAGTTCTTTTGTTATACACTTTATAAGCCTTACTATGTGAAGAATATCCCAAGAATACTCCCTCATCACTTCTGGGATCAAACTTACCTAGGGAGTCTTTGCCATTGTTGTGCACAAAGCACTTATAGCCAAAAGCCCTAAGATGGGATATATTGGGCTTTCTCCCTTTAAGTAACTCATAGGGAGTCTTCTCTACAAGTGGTCTAGTCATGCACCTATTTATTATGTAGCATGCATTGTTTATTTCTTCTGCCCAGAAGCTATGAGGTAGTTTACTAGAAAGAAGCATGATTCTAGCCATATCTTCAAGGGTTCTGTTCTTTCTTTCAACAACTCCATTTTGTTGTGGAGTTCTAGGGGCAGAAAAGTTATGATCTATGCCATGTTCATCACAAATTCAACAAACTTGCATTTTCAAATTCAGTGCCATGATCAGTCCTTATTGATGCAAGTTTATTTCCTAATTGTTTCTGTGTTTTTCTAACAAACAAAGTAAACATGTCAAATGCTTCATCTTTAGATGTTAGAAACAACGTCCAGGTAAATCTAGAATAGTCATCAACAAGCACCATTACATATCTCTTACCACCTCTGCTTAATGTTCTCATAGGACCGCATAGATCCATATGAACCAGTTCCAACGTCCTGGTGGTACTTATTACTTTCTTGTTTTTGAAAGAGGACCTTACCTGCTTCCCCCTTGCACAAGCCTCACAAACTTTGTCTTCCTTGAACTTAATGTTAGGGAGACCTATCACTAGGTCCTTGGAGACTAGTTTGTTGAGTTGATTTAGACTTGCATGTCCAAGTCTTTTGTGCCAAAGGAGGGGATCACTGTCCAACACACTCAAACAAGTTAATTCATTTTCTGATAGTGTGGAAAAGTCTATGATATAGATATTATTCACTCTTTTACCCTGCAAAACGATCTTGTCAGTGATAAGATTAATCGCAAAACATTTTATAGAAGTGAATGCAACCAGGTTACCTTTGTCACATAGTTGTGACACACTGATTAGGCTATATTTCAAGCCATCTATCAAGTAAACATTCTCAATGGAACGTGTGTCATCCTTACCTACCTTACCAACCGCAATAATTTCACCTTTCTTCCCATTTCCAAAGGAGACATTTCCTCCTTTGAGGTTTTCAAGTGAAAGGAACTGTTCCTTGTTCCCTATCATGTGCTTTGAGCAGCCACTATCCAAGTACCATATTTGACTGCTCTCTTTCACTTGAACCTACAAAAGAAAATCATGTGTTAGTCTTAAGAACCCAAACTAGTTTGGGTCCTTTTCTATGAGAAAAAAAGGATAAATTAAGCTTCTTCTGGCCCAATTTGGCAGCCAATTTTTCTTTCGAACAAAACTTTTATTTCTTTGACTGGCCTGCTCTTTTGCATTGCATTCAATTTTGTAGTGACCAGTTTTATCACAGTGGGTACAAATTTTGTTCTCAGGAAGTGTGAGGTAATTATTTTTGGGATCCCATTTAGGCAATTGACTCCCAAAGCCAAGTCCTCTTCTGTTGCTACTGTGATTTTCTTGAAGCCATGTCAAGGCATCAGAAGATTTATTCCATTTGCATGTTCGATCCAGTTCATGTTTGACCTTTCCAAGTTCCTCTTTTAGCACTCTTATCTGTTCATATTTATTATACAACTCATCTTTTAGTCTGCCTACATTTTCTTCTAACATGAGTTGAGAGTTGTCAGTTGTCTTCTTGCTAGTTCCTAGTTTCAGTTTTAAGTTTTCAGATTTTAACTCTAGGACCTTAGTCATGAACCTGGTTCTTCAAGGCAATGTTTTCATTTACAGATTCACTTACTCTGAGCTCCATGTTCTTACAACTTTTAACATTACACACTCCTTAGACAACTGTTCTTTTTCTTTATTTATTTCTTTAGAATCATCAATGAAGTCAAGTAATAGTTCAGAGAGTTTCTCTTTGGATAAGAACTTAATCTTGTTTTTGAGATGAGATATACTTACCTATGATTCCTCATCTGATTCACCAATTGCCATGAGTGCTTGCCCATCTCCATCTTCATCATCTGATTCTTCATCTTAACTTTCTCCCCAAGCAGCAACCATAGTTTTTGTTGATGTTGTGTTTTCCTTGGGATGAACCAGTTCCGTCTTCCGGTTCCTTCGTTCAGATCTTTCCCTTTTCCATTCAACTTCCCAGTGAGGATAGTTCTTGATGTGATGATCAGTTTTTCCACATTTGTAGCATCCCTCGTTGGTGGGTTTTTCTGGTGCCTTTGCCTTGTTGTAGTTTCCACCTCTTGAGATGCCCTTTTTCCTAATGAGATAGTTTCTGAATTCCTTGGTGATCACAGCCATTTCATCTTCCTCCAGATCGTTTCCCTCAGTGATTCTCAGTGCCAGACTTTTTTCCTTCTTGGGAGCATCCATCTTCATTGTCTGCCTTCTAAGTTCATAGGCAGTGAGATTTCCAATTAGCTCATCCAATCT
>ML421431.1:2335-39395 GCA_005239525.1 Nicotiana knightiana | reverse complement strand
TTTTCAACCTTGTCTTCTTCAAGGATAGTCCTTCCAAGAGATTTTAGTTCATTTGTCAGAGTAGTGAACCTAGTGTACATCTCTTGGATGGTCTCTCCTTCCTTCATAGAGAAATTCTCATATTGAGAATATAGTAATGTACCTCTAGATCTTTTCACTTGTGTAGTTCCTTCATGAGACACTTGCTAAGTGTCCCAAATTTCCTTGGCAATGGTGCAACTTTGAATTCTGTTGTACTCATCTGGACCAAGTCCACACACAAGCCACTTCTTGGCCTTGGCATTCTTTTCCCATTTTCTTAAGTCTTCAGCAGTGCAGTCAGATCTTGTCTTTGGAACATCTACTCCTTCAGCAGTCTTTTTCATGGTGGCCAAAGGACCGTCAGTGACTATGTCCCATAGTTCATAGTCTTCTCCAATTAAGAGATCCTTCATCCTGTTCTTCTACCAGGAGTAGTACTGGCCATTGAAGAGTGGTGGCCTAGCAGTTGATTGTCCTTCCCAGTTCCCAGGTGGTGCACTCATCTTGATCTTTTCCTAAGGTGTTAGCCTCTTCAAGGATAACCCGCCCTGATACCAATTGTTATTTATCTATGTCAATACCACACAAGAAGGGGGTGATTTGTGTGGTGACCAATTTTTGCGTGCAGTAGTAACTCCTACAGTTTAGCGGAATAATAATTTCAGAAAATAAAAGAACACATAAATTTTACGTGGAAAACACCTGGCTCAAAAGGTGAAAAAAACAAGACGTACTTCCCAGTAGGATTTTCCCAAACTCTTCACTAAATCAATGATCCAAACAGCATTTACAAAATAAACTATTTTGTAAACCTAAGGACTAACTCTAATCCCCTTGTGGCAAACTAGACTCTAGCTATTTGCGACAACCTTCAAGTTAACTCTAACTTGAATACTCAGTACCTATTACAAATGCTTATAGATAAAGCTGAAAGATACACTTTGTAATCACCTACTACAAATAAACTAGACTAAAAGACAACAAATGGAACTGGTTCTTCTAGCTGGTTCAAGTAGCTTCAGAATCGCACAGGAAATTCTCACACGAATTGCTTACAAAATTGCTTTGGTAATTTTGTTTCTCAATTCTTGTTTTGCTTCTTTGTTTGTGCACGCCTGTTCAATAAGAATACTTGACAATATATAGGATCAGTAGATATCCCACTGGACTTGCTTAGGGAGGAGACATCCCCAGCAGCCCAGACGGCAGAACGTGAGACATCAGATGCAGTAGCTGGCCAGTCTGAGGAGCCGGCTGCCACTACACATATTGTTGAGGAGTTGATCCAGATGCTCAGCAACCCCGTGGTCCCCCAGTCAGAGGATGTGGAGATCCAGTTAGAGGACCCGTATGGAGCTGATGATCATATGCAGTCCGAGGATCCCACTCATGTGCTTGACTCGATGCTGACAGAGACCACATAGGGAGTTTTCTTTACTCTCTATTCCCTTCCCTGATCTTATTTTGATATTAGCATTGAGGACAATGCTATTTTTTATTTGGGGGGTGGTCCATTTTGATTTGATGACATTTGGTATGTGATAACTATGATACTATTTTTCCTTTTCTTTATTTATCGTTATTTTCACTTTTGGTATGTATACAACTTTACCATTCAATGTATATATTCATTTCCATTTCGTATATATTCGTTTTACTCCATTATTGTACATATTCGTTTTACTTTCCGTAGTTTACTTCATAACTTCTTTCGTATTTTTCCTTAATAGTTTAGCTTCTTATTTCCTTTAGTAGCTTCTTTTTAGGTTTTTAGCTTCTTTTTACATTTTGCGTGATCAATAAGCCTTTGGTTTTCTTAATTCCATGATTCTTTTCAAAGGTGGATGTTATGTGAACCGGGTGGCTCTTCCCAATGATGGATGGCATGAAAACCGTCTTAAGGGATTGAGTCCGTTTTATTTTCACTTTGATATGTCGTAGTAATAAATAAAAGTGTCTCAAGAAGGATTCACTTGATACTAACACATTTACCTTCGACCTCATGGTTAGAGACAAGTTGATTGACAAATAATAGCTCTAGTTGTGACCTTTAGACTCTTGAGTTGTCTAAAACAATCATCGAGCGGTTTCTTTGAGCCATTTGTGATTTTCAAATCTTAGCTATGGTTGTTGTAGGCCCTCGACTCTGTTCTCTTTAACAAGACAGTAGCTTGAGAGGTTAGGTATTGAATTGCAAGTCCAAGTCCCGTGGCAATAAGTCTAGAACTTACCCTAAATGTTTGTCTAAACGAAATTCTAAGTGTAGCTTGACTTGAGAAGTGATTGTAGGCTCTCATTGGTCCAATTTTAAATTTGAAAGCTTCCGTAGCCTACCAATATGATATCTCTAATCAACCCTTTTGATCCTAAGCCTTTCTCATTCAATAGCCACATTACAAGCCTTTATCTGTTTTAGAATGACCCTCTCTTGGCACCCAATCTTTCCTTAGAATTCATGATGAACAATTGGTAAAAGAATAAGTTTGGGGGAGAGACGAGGAATTTGAGAGTGATAAAAGGTTCAAAGAAGAAAAAGAATTGATAAAAAGGAAAGGCAAGGAAAAGAAAGAAAAGCCAAAAAGAAATATGTCAAAGAGAAAGTGAAGGTTGAAGGGATTCAAAGAACGTAATGATGAAAAGCATGGAATAATGAGAAAAAGGAGAAAAATGAATGTCATGAGTAAGAAATATTGACGGCATGTCTCTCTAGTTCCCCTAAGGAAGAAGAAAAATGACTCAAAGAGTCAAGAAAGTATGAGCCGAAATGAGAAAATGGAGTGCTTAAGGAAAGATGAAACCATCATGAGCGCACTTCTTCACAATCCTTATTTTGAGTGTTACATTCTAAAAAGTGAAATTTGCTCATGGGGAGTAGAGGAGGAGGAGTTTGGGATCCACAATGACCTACGTAAGACAACGATCTTCCTTGATGAATTGAGTCAACTCTTGATGCTCTAGTATCACATTAGAACTATGAAACTCAAAAGGTCATAAAATGATGTTGTTGATAATTCATTTGTGATGAGGGTAATCGTTAGTCCCAATGGATGCTTAATGGAGTCACCTTAGGCCAGCTAAAATATCTTTTTCTTTTTCTTGTGGAGGTAGGAAGTACCTTATTTGCTTGAGGACAAGCAAAAGATAAGTTTGTGGGAGTTGATACTCAACTCATAAAGGATTCAAAACTTGAACAAAAACCAAGACTGTGCCAACAGATGAGAAACGCGGACCGCAAAAGTATCAATGCGGCTGCGAACACTATTTCGAGGTTCGCGAAATGAAGAATCAGAGAGATAGATTTTGGGCTTTAACACGAACGCGGACCGCGTCAGAAAAGTGCGGCCGCGAAAGTACCTGCACGGCTTTGATTGGAATTCTGAAGACCGCGGTTGCTGAGATTCAGAGAGTTCACACATCAAGCTAAAACAAGAAGTACGGTCCGCGTTAGAATTATGCGGCCGTGGAAGTCTCCTACACGACCGCGATGAAAATTACGTGGTCCGCTAAACCATTCTCAACCTAGATCCAGAAGTTAAAAATGCGGACCGCGATCAGAATTACCCGGCCGCGAAAGCAAGAGTGCGGGCGCGAAACCTCTGCAGGGGTATTTTTGTCCGAAAATTTTAGCTTAGTGTAAATACAACTTTTTGCCAGTTTTAGGTTATGTTATGTTTTTGCTGAGCACGTGAGACGGCTAGGTTTTCCCTTTTGGGAAACTTTGTACAAGATTTACCTTATAACATTATATTTTCATCTTTTAATTTAGTATTATGGATCTTATCTTCTTTTTTTTTATCTTTGATTTCTGCTATTTCTATGGGTAGCTAGACCCACAGCTAGGGTTGTGACCCAACCCTAATGTGGGTATTTAATGGCTAATTGAATTTTAGGGCTTGAATGTTTATGGGTTTAGTGATATTTAGCCTAGTTCTTGCTAGAATTGTAGAATTAATGGTTGCAAATACTGATTCATGCCTTTATGACTTAGTCTCTTCTTGAGAAAGAGGGACTAAGTCTAGGAAAACTAGCTTAAGAAGGAATTGGGGTGAAATCAAGAAATTGATATCCCCAATTAAAGGGTTAAACCTAAAGATAGTAATACCCGACTTTAGATAATATCACTTGTATTGCATGAATACCCATTTAGACTTGAGAAAGCCAAATTGGGCAAAATCACTCAAACTACCGAGAGGTATAGAGTGAGTACTTGGGAGTGGTGGATATATTACGACCCCAATCAAATCAAGCTTGCCCTAGATTCTTGATACCCGTTAGATATCCACCTAGGCGGAAGTCACTACCCTAGTCCTTTTAAACACTTGAAAAAAATTGTACTTAGTTTTAATCTTTGCATAGAATAGAATTAGAAGTAGAATCAACACCAACATGTGTGGAAGTGCAATTAGGAACAAAACACGCATTTAGATATAGATATAAACCTGAGTCCAAATCAATTAACTCCCTATAGAAATCGATCCCGACCTTGTTGGGTAAAACTCCATCGACCATCCTCGCTACTCAATAGTAGTGCAGGGTTGGATCCGATCTAGCCCCTTCAGAAGAAATTGGTAATGAGACAAGGGCTCAAGACCATTATGAAAGCTACAAAGACAATAGTCTCAACAAAGAAATGAGTGGTTCCTCCTGCTAGAACTCCCTCACAAGGAGTAAAAGAAAGGTTGTTGATGCAAAAATCATGAAGGAGTCTAGAGGTGCAAAGAAGCCAAAGAAGAAAGTTTCAATTTTGGAACCTGTTGTTGAGGTGGATGGAGAAGATGAATCTGACTCAGCCTTGCCAGCAAAGTCTTCCACACCAAATAAAAATGGAGCCAAAGTCACCAAACTTACTACCTCTTCTGCAAGGGCCAGTAGAGGTAAGACAAGAAAGAATATGCCAGCTGCATTTGATCGACTCACAGAGTTCAGAAACAGAAAAGAGCTAAATGGGAAGATTCTTGCGAACACTGATGAGAAGGTAATGGCTCAAATGGTTGACAAACTTGAGCTACAGAGGTGTAAGCACATGTTTATCAAAGCTTTTCCCCCAGTATGTGTTCCTGCTGTGGTGGCGTTCTACAAAAATTTCACTTTTGATGGGAAGGTAGTTAAGAGTAAAGTAGGTCGACATGGAGTTTGATGCTGAGGAACTGGGGCTTCTTTTGAATATCCATTCTTTGGGATTCAACAACTATTTGAAGAAGAGTGGCCAGCCAAAGAAAATGATGTTGACACTGGCATTGTGGTCACCGGGAAATTCTCCCAAAAGTTTGAACTAGATGCTCCCCAAAAAGTGTACAAGACTGATATGACTCCCTTTCACAAGCTATTGTTTTAGTTTGTCAACTCATGCATTCTTCAGAGGTCCGAGAGAAGGCATGAATCCACTCTGCTAAATATGGCAGTGATGGAACTGCTCGACACCGATCGACCTATCAATCTTCCTAGTCTGATGATTCAGCACATGGCAAGCGCCACAGATACTTCCAAACCAAAGCATGCTATGCCATATGGTTTCATGTTGACTGAGTTATTTGACAAGCTCAACATTGCCTTGCTTGAGCTTAAGTTTGGAATCCACAATGATGTTTCAGATGTTGTTACCCTTAAGCAGTGTGGCTATGAGGAGATCAAGGCTAGAGGACCCACAGGATTTTCCATTCTTCCTGGGAGCAGTAGGGTTGCAGTACTCAGCAAGAGGTTGGAGTTGGCTGTTGAAGAGAATGTCAGGCTTCATAAAGACATAATAAGATGAGAAATGAAACAAATCAACTCAGGGAAGAGCTCAGAAGTGACATGGAGGCTCATGCTCAACCGATTAATACCCTTGTGAAAGCTTTGACCCCCTCTGCTTCTCACCCTTGAACCAGTTCCTTCCCAGTGTCCTTAGTTCTTTTGCTATTCTAATGATGCCTTATCTTTTGTTCCTTTTGTCTTAGTCTGAGTAGTTGGAAGTATGCTTAGTTTATTTGTTCTACTGATAAAGACAAGGCCATGGGCTTCATTTGCCACTACTTAATGTCTCCTATCGCGCTGCTTTACTGCTTTGTACTCTATTGGATCATCAACCTAGTTTATTTGTCTTTTATTATGCTTGTGATGTCACCTGTTTGGCTTTGAATCTTACATTATATTTGCTTAATTTCTAACATGTGTTTGTGTTTTTTCGATGATGCCAAAAGGGGAAATATAAGGTTAGAAGGTTGGTGGGTTATGAACATACATGTATGTAAAAAGTACTTGTTGTGATCATCTAGTTCTTTGATATGATTGCATGGTTCTGTGAACAAAGTTTATCATCATCAAAAAAGGGGATTTTGTTGAGTATTGAAGTTTTGATGATTAACAAAGTGTGACTACCTACTTAAAGAACCAGGTCCTCAATATAGCTGCTTAACTGTTTGGAAGAACCAACTACTCAGGTTGAAGGATCAACTCCTCATGGTTGATACTTGTATGTATCAACAAGACAGTAACTTTATCTCAAATTTACCCAGGTCCGATTTTGGTGAAAGATGGTTGATATAAGTGATAAGGGTCGTTGCTCAAGAAGATACAGATAAGTTAGTCAGAGACAAAAGTCCCAAAGCTTGTGGAATCCTTGGAACTGTCGGGGTCCTATCAAAGATGAAGCTTACTATGAATAGGACTCCTAGAAGATCTCAAGTCGTGTTTAAATTGGATTGACTTTGGACTTCTGAACTATCCTTTCACACATCAACTAAAGTGTCATATGTTTTTTTTACTTGTGTTGAGTACTTGCTTTGTATTCTTCCGAGTCAGTCTAGTGAATGTGTTTTAGGAAATTGACTTGTAATCAAACGTCATAAACAATTAGTGAGTTGGAGTGAATATTTTACTTTACAAGTTAGAGTAACTTGTGAATCAAATAGGAGTAGTAGGAGTATTGCAGATTATAGAATTACAGTATTGTAATTGATACATTTTGACTCATTGTTTTGGTGGAGTTGGAGTTGAAAATCCTACGTGGTAGATTGTGATTTTTGCACCTTTTGAGCCGGGTGATTTTCCACGTAAAAATCATTGTGATCATTGTATTGCTTATTTACTTTACGCTTAAAGAACACGGTAAATAATTAAGTTCTTTAGTAATCCATACGGGCACTCAAACTAACAAGGTGCTCATTTTGTGATGAGTTGTTTATCTTTCTTTCTGCTTGATGTTTTTATTGAGGAATTTACACAAAATACAATATATTTAAAACTTATTTTAAATAAATTATAATTACTTTTACAAGATTACATAAATATACTCCTTCTTTCTCAGATTATTTGTCATAGTTTTTTACACATCCTTTAAGAAACATTAGCTAGAAGGAGTTTTTACTATTTTACCCTAATTTAGGTCTTAAGATATAAGCTATCTTCCTTAAATATCTTATTCTATATATGTGACATCTCCATCTTCAAGAACAACTACTACTAAGGGTAAAATGAGAAAAAAGTAATTAATTTAGTCTTGAACTTCTAAAATGACAAATAATTTGAGACAACTGTTTTTAGAAACCACGACAGATAATTTGAGACGGGGGAGAGTAATTTTATTTAAAAATCTATAACTTTTCATATCCCTAATATCTCTTTCTTGAGATTCTCTCAGGTAAAACACATCCTAATATATTTATCTTGAGATTCTCTCTCACCTATATCCATGTGTTTTTAAATACGTTCCTTTCAGTGCTATGCCTATAACATTTTTAAGTTTGTGAATATATTTATACTATACTAAAAGCACGAAAGCCTTTAGCGAAATATTGTTCGCCTTTTTACCCTTCAACAATAGAGTTCACATTGAACAAAATAGTAATTTAAGTTGTTTGCTTAATATTTGGAAATAATTATTTTAATTGATTCCCTACTATTTAGGAATAGATACCTTTTAATTTTCTTTTTGTTTTGTTTGTTAATGAAATAGGAAATTTCATATATGTTGTAGTGTTAAATATCTCCTTTTATGTTTAGAAGGGTAACAGTATTAAATTCTTGCGATTCACATTAGGTTTCGTTTGCTTTCTAATTTCATCTATATTTCGATTTCTCTTTTTAGGTTTAGGAAAGATTAAATAAAATTTAGGGGTTTTTTTGTTAATAAAGTTTTGATAAATTAATTCTTTATAAATATATGTTAGGTAAAACACGTGCATTTTGAACTCAGTGTAGGAGTTTTTATTTTTTAATAATTCTTTTGTGATTTTTAACTATACATAATGTGACTTTATATTATTCTTTTACTGTTCAGAATTGTACACACGAGTACTTCTAAAAAAGAAGTTACAATTCCAGTTGTTATCATCAAAATGTTGTTGTACATTAGCAACTACAAAATTAAGAGTTTTTATGTTCTTTTTCTTTTACTTTGAGCAAAAAGCTTTTGTTGTTGAAATTTATATTCACATATTTATATTAGTAGTTATATTTTGTATTCACGCATTTGTATTAATAGTTATATTTTGTATTCACGTATTTGTATTAGTAGTTAATTTTGTATTCACATATTAGCAACAAGAAAAAAATCTATTTTTTTATAAAACTAAAATAAAACCAACTATGACGAGTAGTGGGATCTAGAGCTAAGTGATCACGTCCAACTATGCCTTATAAAAGGACTAAGCGGTCGCTGCAAATATAACACGGTTCAAGTCCGGAGTCGAACCCCACAGGGAACTAACCTATTTACTACAACTTTTAGTAATGCTAATGACAAGCTTAGACAACTTTCGGATGCAAGATTTTGATTAATAAGCAGTGGAATTTCTTTAGCTAAAATAAAATGATAATAAAATCAGCAATAATCAAGACTAAAATTGAATTCAAGGATAAAAGGATGTAGGGCTATTGACTTCCCCAATTACCGGATTAATTCTTAACTCTTTCGCTATAATCTCGCCGTAATACTCTATGAGGAATATGAGTTCCGGGCTACCGTAATTATCTCTCGATCAATTACGATAATTTACTAGAAGCATTCTCTCGAACTACTCTAGCTAACAATTTATGCAACTCAGAATTATCCCACCAAAGCTTTGTTATTTCTAAACCCACTTTTAAATTCAAGTAATTAATCTCTTCAATTACCCAAAAGTGGTGTTGTTCAACAACAATCTAATCAAGTATTCTTTCTCAAGCAACACAAGGCAACTAGACACGATTAATCAAGAGTCTTTTCAATTAACCACAATACAAAACGTAGTTGAACAATCATAGAACAAACACGACTCGATTATATCGAAATAGAGTTAAAACTTCATCCAACAATTGGTTCCATCAATCCTAGATTATAGGTTTAGCTCATAATCAACAAATAGAAATAAGAAGAAGAAGATAAAAACTCTTAGGAATTGATCTGTCTTCTCTCTCTTGTTCTTGCCTCTAAAATCTTCTAAAACAAGTTATATCTGACTTCTGGGCGAGTTTAGGCTTCATATAGGTTTAGGTTAGTTGCCTAGGAAATTACATAATTGACCCTGCATGTTTGGCTTTTGTCCGCCCGTCCGCGACCGCAGATTCGATCGCGGATTTTGACTGCATCACTGCCTTGAGTTCGCGGGGTAATTCGCGGCCCACTTCGCGGCCGCGCACCTTGATGAGTCGTTTCGCTTGCTTTTCTCACTCCTTCTTCGACCGGGATAACCTTTGATTGGCCTTCCACGCTTCATAATGACTCCAAAATACTCTTTAGCTCCCTCCTAACTCGGAGTGGCTCCTGCAAAACATTAATTTTTTAATTAGAGCATTTTGTTATCTTTTACATTCAAATATTAATAAAATGTGGCTAAATTAGAATGTAAATAGCGTCTAAATTGCATAAATATAGGCTACTATCAACACCCCACACTTAAACCATTGCTCATTCTCGAGCAATAAAACCACACTCCACAAAGGCCTAACTTCACTGAGCGACATCCCTACTCGTCACACCAAGAATATTTCACAAAGAATGAGTACATTAGTGTAACATCTACACCTCAAGAGTTGACTCTCTCTAGCCACGCAATGTTCCTAACCGACTTACTTACTCTAATTCAGAGGTCCAGACTTACCTCTCCTTCATGAATCAAGTTCCTACTCACAACAAAAGAGACTCATTTCACAATCAGTAAAATTCACACACACTGATGAACTTTTAAAAGGAATAGACTTCACTCACCCTCAGAAATAATATTCTTTGTGCCATAGAAAATGCACCATAGGCTTGCACGTAGTGTACTACTCTACTAATTGAGCTCACTCAGTCTAGGATCAAGTAGGACTTTATTTGGATGTAATGTAGGCTTCTTTTTGGGTAAGATATATTTTGATATAATTGTGATTACATCTCCCTAAGCACTTTAATATATTTATTTTACAGTCAAGTCCACACCTAAGTTAAACAATTATTTTTATCTTTAACACCACATACAACACCCCACACATATTTGAGCACAATCACCTTAAAAGCCACCAAAGAATTATTGCCAATCAACATGATACACTATTAACAATGTTCTTCTCTTCTTTTTTTCACAAGTGGCTTTTCCAACAAGATATACCTTTCTCCTTATTTCCCAAGTTCCACTCAAAAGCTCCACTAACTATCCCACACTTTATCCTTTGTAAATTCATAGTAGTTCAAGTGCTTAAGAGAGGTAAAGGGTTCAAAAAGATGGTCAATTCAAACAAGGGACATGGCTTGTAATGTGGTTGCCAAGGAAACAGGATTACAGGCTCAACGGGGTTAACTATGGTACATAGCAATTAGGTGGGTGGAGTATGTATATATATGGCTCAACAAAGAAATTTCCATATCACTTCCCAGACTAAACAAGACTACTATTTCGCTTTGCAGACACACAGGGCAAGTTCTAGGCATCAAATGTCATACACAGAATACAACAAGTCTTACACACACATGGTACATGACTCACTTCAGATTGGGTCATTCGACACTTAGCTCAGAGTACTTAAGCCAAATTAAGCACACACATTTTAAGACATTCTTACAAGAGTCAACAAATGAGCCTAAGCGTCACACTAAGGTGCCCTCTATATTCAAGGCATTACAAAGTTAAGATATCCTATTCTAATTCTGTCCATAGCCCATAAGTTCCTAAAAAAAATAAAACTAACTACACCTGGTTCAAATAAAACCCTTGGAAAAGAACCGCGGTTTAAAGAAAAACCAAGGGGGAATTGATACACTACTACAAAAGAAAATCTTTTTGGTTTTTTTTTTCCGTTCGACTTTAGTCCCTTAAGAGACCCGTCGAATGGTGTCCATCGTCGGGACAAGTCGAAAATGATTTATGAAAATAAACTAACTATGTTATATACAACCTACAACACATTCATTACAACATACAACAAAGTATTTCCCACCCCACGCTTAAAAAGATGGCATGTCCCATGTCATACAAGTTAAAGTAATGTGAAGTAAAGGAACTTCCCTGGTAGATCAGTTTTGATCGAAGAAAGTGCCGGATTCAAGGTGACATGCCCTCCCCCGCGCACGCAGCCAACCCATTATTTTCTTCTCGGACTTTGCATTTTGGGTGGCTAAGGCATCAACTCTAGTTCCCAACACTGTGACGGAAGTGTGCAGTCCCGCTATGTCTTGTTCTAGGGCTGTCATTCGCGTGCTCCGTCTGCCCTGGGATGGTCCCTCAGCTGCAGAAACTTGTTCATGTGGGGGTGAGGACGGCCCAATATCGTCTCGCTCATCATCGCCCTCCTTCGGCGTATCAGAATCGTCACTATGGTTCGCTCCATGTGCCACCGGGTCTCTCCTGATGGTCACTTTGACTGCTCGAAACTTAGCTTCTTTCTTAACCTTGCCATTCGCATTTGGGTTCTCAGCCACCCTTGTTGCCTGACACAATCTTGTAACCAGAGAGGGAAAAAAATCCATACCTCTTCAATGGTGACGGAAAAACGTTTCAGACTGGATAACCTTGGCCACATCAAAATTGTGGCCATTCACGAAGCACCAGATCAAAGTATCTCTCATTAACCTCAGTGGTGTTGTGGGACGGCATCAAGCGACTGTTGATGATGTGCAACTAGCACTTTCCTTCAAAAGTGATTGAGGCAGAATGCAAGATCTTACCCGCCACCACCCACAGGACATCTTTGTTAGGTACACAGATAGTGCAGAAAAACCTGTTCCATGTGATGGGTTCTCTTTTGTAGGTATCATATAAATCCTCCTCCCATCAAAAATAGGCAAGCGGTATACTCTCCTGATGGATTCTAAGGAGGAATTTACCCTTGTGTTCCGCACAGTGCAAATTTTATCCTCAAGTTCGGGGAAATTGGCATAAAATTTCGGACAAGAATCAAGTTACCTTCCTTCGGTTCTTCGAAGAAGTAGTCTAACCCACGCATGATCAGCTCCCGATACATATTAGGGAAGTCATCCTGGAGGGATGTTCTATCAATACCCTTTTCCGAAACAGGCTTCCTAGTAGCCTTCAAACTGAACCGGTCCTGGGCAGCTCTGGAGACAAACTTGGTGCGATCAAACGGAGCTGACTGGTTGGTGCCCGTCCCCGAGATGAGCCTCCATGATCACTTGACAAGGCTCCGGTATCGCGTCTCTTCCTTGAAGGTTGCATGGTACTTACACAATAAGCATTACTATTAGTGGAGAGCGGAATATGTGACCTAATGGCGGTTACTCATACTTCACTCGCACAATTGGTCACAATTTATATTCAACACTCATTGAGGCAAATCAACAAACAGGTAGTGTGCATATGTTCCCCAAGTTACCCAAAGACCTAATTGGACTTCCATACCTCACAAACCCAACAATGTCTTCCCCCAAGTCAACCAAATCTAGTAACCTCACATACCACATATAAACCACAATACAAATCCAAGATAAAAGACCCATGATTTTACTACCCTAGACATACACTGGCAAAGAAAAACTTGAAGAGAAAATCACAAAAAAAAAACTGAAAATAAAAAGAAAAAATACTAAGAAAGAGGAATAAAATCATGAACTTACCTGGAGATCCTGAGAAGAATGGAGGTTGGAGATAGGTGGAGTGGAGAAGAGAAGGAGGGATGAGAGTCTTGTGTTGAAGGGAAAATATGAGGGAAGGGAAGGGGGATGTGGGAATTGTGGGGGGGAGGGGTGGGGGGGAAGGAGAGGGTTTAGAAATTGGAAGTGGGGAAGGAAAGAATAGAAGTGGGGGTGAAGGTGGGCGGTTGGTGTAGGGAAAATAAAAGGGGTGGAAAAAGAAATTTTTTTGGAGTAAATTAAAATAAGAAGAAAAAACTTACCTGGCCCGCGCCCCAATCTCCGTCCCAATTCGCGGTCGCGGATGCTGGACAGAAGGTGGCCAAAAAGTCGCGCCCCAATCCACAGTCCAATTCGCGGCTGCAGATGGAGGACAGAACATAGGTTAAAGTTCGCGTCCATATTCGCGGTCCAATCTGCGGTCGCGGATCTCCGTTTCTAGCCAATTTTTGTCTTTTTCGCACTTATACCTATTTCTGGGTTAATTTCGACCCCTGAGTCCTTCCGATGCGCATAATTTTTGCCCTGCATACTAGTAGATCGTTCAATGGCATTCAAAATCAATTACAACAACAAAAGTAAAGAAAAATAACGGGCTGCCTCCCAAAAAACGCCTAAGTTAATGTCGCGGCATGACGATTTACAACAAACCATGGGTTGCCTCCCAGGAAGCGCCTGATTTACCGTCGTGGCACGACACAGGCTTTTATTATCATGCCTCGTTCGTGTACTGGGGCTCTTCCAAAGTTATCACCACTCTATCCCCTTTTTCTTTGACCATTCCAAGGTAATGTTTCAACCTTTGCCCATTCACCGTGAACTATTTGTCCTATCTACGGATTCAATCTATACAGCTCCACTTGAGAACATTTGCACTACTCCGAAGGGTCCTGACCATCAGGACTTCAACTTACCCGGAAACAATCTCAATCTCGAGTTGTATAACAACACCAAATATCCGGGTTTGAAGTTCCGATCTAAAATGTGCTTGTCGTGCATCATTTTCATCCTTTCTTTATATAATCTCGCAATCTCAAATGCAAACCTAAATTCCTCTAGCTCATGTAATTTAGTGACTCTGCTGGTGCCTGCGGTCTCCATATCAAAATTCAACTGCCGCAGTGCCCAAATTGCTTTATGTTCGAGCTCTATCGGAAGGTGACATGCTTTTCCAAACACCAACTTGTACGGTGACATACCAATTGGAGTTTTGAATGTTGTGCGGTACACCCATAATGCATCATCCTGCTTCTTCTCCAATCAGTCCTTGTGGCATTCACTGTCTTTGTCAGGACACTTTTAATTTCTCTGTTGGACACTTCAACTTGCCTGATCGTCTGTGGGTGGTACGGTGTGGATACTTTGTGGTGAACTCCATACTTTTCCAACAAACGTGCAAACGCTCTATTGCAAAAATGGGTTCCACCACCACTGACTATAGCTCTCGGGGTGCCAAAACGCATGAAGATGTTTTTCTTTAGGAAACTTGTCACCCCTTTTGCATTATTAGTTGGGAGAGACACCGCTTCGACCCATTTGGAGACGTAGTCAACTGCTACTAAGATGTATTTCTTACCATATGAGCTGACGAACAACCCCATAAAGTCGGTCCCCCACATGTCAAAAACCTCCACCTCTTAAATTGTGGTCATCGGCATCTCGTGACGGCGAGATATGTTGCCTGTCCTTTGGCATTCATCGCAACTTTTGATCCAAGCATGGTCATCCTTGAATAGAGTAGGCCAATACAATCCCGATTCCAACACTTTTGCTATTGTCCGGATTCCCCGAAGTGTCCACCATATGGTGAAGCATGACAAGCCTGCAAAACAGAAGGTTGATCTTTCTCGGGGATACACCTCCGGATCATGTTATCTACACATATCTTAAAAATTAGAGGTTCTACCTAATAATAAGATCGACAGTCACGGAATAACTTTTCCTTTTGAATTGAGGAGAGTTCATAAGGTACAATACCGCTTGCTAAGTAATTAGCAATATCAGCATACCATGGTGCCTCCTCCATTGCACAGCAAGTAGCTGTTCATCTGGGAATGTCTCTGTGATATATTCAACCTCCATTCTCTTTTCTGCTCCTTCCAACATTGAGAGATGGTCTTCCATTTGATTGTCCGTCCCTTTTCTATCACGGATTTCCAGATCAAATTCTTGTAGCAAAAGAACCCAGCGAATCAAGCGTGGCTTTGACTCCTTCTTTGATATCAAGTACCTAATTGCTGCATGGTCAGTATAAACAATAACTTTTGAACCAATTAAGTACGACATGAATTTGTCAAAGGCAAACACTACATCCAGCATTTCCTTTTCCGTTACAGTGTAATTGAGCTATGCACCGCTGAGCGTCCTGCTTGCATAGTAGATTGGGTGCATCATCTTGTCCTTGCGTTGTCCCAAGACTGCTCCTATAGCATAATCACTGGCATCACACATGAGCTCGAACGGTTGCTCCTAGTTGGGTACAAAAATGATGGGTGCAGTCACCAATATCTTGTTCAGCTCCTCAAAAGCCAACTTGCAATCATTAGAAAACACAAAGGGCTGGTCTTTTTCAAGCAGCTTGCATAATGGGTTAGCAATCTTGGAGAAATCTTTCATGAACCGCCTATATAACCCGGCGTGTCCAAGGAAACTTCTCACCGCCTTTATTGAAGTGGGCGGTGGAAACTTCTAAATCATATCAACCTTAGCATGGTCGACTTCAATCCCCTTGCTGGACACTCAATGTCCCAACACGATTCCTTCTTATGCCATAAAATGACACTTTTCCCAATTCAACACCAGAGTTGTGAAGACAATCTTCGAATAAATCCCCAACCACGGAGAAATCATCCATAAACACCTCCATAATGTCCTCAACCATGTCACTGAAAATAGCTAACATGTACTGCTAGAATGTAGCCGGTGCGTTGCACAGCCCATAAGGCATTCTCCGAAAGGCAAAGATGCCACATGGACAAGTGAAGGATGTTTTCTCTCTGTCTTTAGGGGCTATTGAGATCTTGCTGTACCCCGAATACCCCTCCAAGAAACAGAAGTGAGATCGCCCAGCTAAGATGTCCAACATTTGGTCAATGAAATGCAAGGGGAAATGGTTCTTCCGGGTGGCTGTGTTCAGTTTTCTATAGTCCATGCAAATCCCCCCCCCCCATGAATGTACGAGTCGAGATCAACTCATTATTCTCATTTTGTACTACCGTCATTCCTCCCTTTTTCGGCACACACTAGACAGGGCTGACCCAGTTGCTGTCAAAGATGGGGAAGATGATACCGCATCTAGCCACTTGATCACTTCCTTCTTTACTACTTCCTTCATATTCGGGTTCAGCCTTCGTTGATGTTCTCTAGAAGGTTTGTGCCCCTCTTCCAGAAGAATCTTTTGCATACAAAAGGCTGGGTTGATACCCTTTATGTCTGCCATGGTCCAACCAATGGCAATCTTACATTCTTGCACATTCTTGCAATACCTGCAATAGTTGCTCTACCTGTACAGCTAGCAAACCAGATGATATATTAACAGGAAAAGTATAATTAGGACCCAAGAAAGCATACCTGAGGTGGGCTGGAAGCGGTTTCAAGTCCAGTTGTGGTGGATCCTCTATTGATGGTTTTGCAGGTGGTGTTGCTCTCTTTTCTAAGTGTAGTGGCTCGAACTGAGGCTCCCTTTTCCAGAATCCTTGACCTTAGAGAGCCATGAACCACTCTTCCAACCCTTCACCGTCCATCTCTTCCAAATTCATCAAGCATGCTTCTAGTGGATCCTTGACATTAAGGGTCTCATTCTCTTCTTGCAGTATCACATCCACGACTTCCACTAGTGAGAAGTTTGCAAATTCACTGGGTCTCCTCATGGATTGTTGAACGTTGAATATTATTTCTTCATTGTTCAACCTCATTTTTAGTTCTCCAGTCTCATAATCAATCAATTCTCTCCCAGTGGCTAAGAACGTCCTTCCCAGAATGAAGGGTATCTCTTCATCCACCTGACAATCAAGAATAACAAAGTCTGCAGGGAATACAAATGTTCCCACTTGCATAAAGACATCATCAAGAATTCTTGTAGGTCTTTTGACTGTGCGATCAGCCAGTTGTAGCAACAATAAAGTCGGTCTAGCTCTGCCAATGCCTAGTTTTGTATAGATTGCCAAGGGAATCAAGTTTATGCTGGCTCCCAAGTCACACAATGCTTTAGCAAAAACGTAACTCCCAATAGTGCACGGGATAGTGAAGCTACCTGGACTAGACAGCTTTTGGGCCATAGGTCTTGTCACTACCGCGTTGCAGGTCTGTGTCAGAGTGACAGTGGATAGGTCTTGGAAGTCAGATTTCCGCGACATCAGGTCCTTCATCATTTTTTCATACCCTGGCATTTCCCTCAAAGCATCCATCATTAGAATATTCAATTGAATCTATCGAAGCATTTCCATGAACTTCCTGTATTGATCATCTTTCTTTTGTTTTGCCAATATCTGAGGGAATGGTGCAGGAGTCAACCTCTGTCCACTGCTTGATGTCTTTTTTTGTTGGAGGCTTCTGGCACAAGAGGTGCCACCTGTTCTGAGACTTGTTCACCTTCCTTCACCTTATCCTTGTCAACTTGTGCCTGTTAAACTACAACCTTGGTGAGCTCTGTTGATTCATCTCCCTCTAATGTAACTGGAGTAGTTGGCGTAGTCTCTCTCCTAGATTGAGCAATTTCTTGCTCTCTGTCTAAGTCTCTTCCATTCCTGAGACTCACTGCCATTAGCTGATTTGGGTTTTTATTCCTTTGGGTTAATATTTGTATCTGCATGCAATGTACCTTGGGGGCGATTGTTCAAGGCCATAGACAGCTTCCCCAGTTGAGTTTCAATTCCTTTAATTGTTGAATCATGTGCTGCTAACTTTTCTTGCATCTTACCATTTGTTCCAATGTGTTGTTGCGTCATGCCCCTGATTTCTATCATGTTATTGTACTGTTGTTGATGAGGTGGTTGGTAGCCAACTATTGATGGTTGATGGGTTAGTATTTTGTTTTGATGATCTAACAAACTTTTATGTAAAGAACCAGATAAATGACCTGATGCGTAACCAGCACAATCAGTCAGCATGAACTCAAGTAATCTGGGCAGTGTACATCTGAACTCAAAGGGAACAGTTTAGGGACCTGATCCCTTAACATTTTCACTGACAAAAGTACATGTCAACTCTACAGCTGGAAAGTTGTGACAAAAAAGTGACTGCTGTAACTGTACATGCTACAGTGTAGTAACAGTGCAGCAGTCACTTCCCATTGGTTGAAGATTGTACCAACTAAGCATGGGCATCCTTCTTGGGATGTCCTAGGGATATAATATCTTATTTGAAGACAAACAAGGTATTCACTTGAGCATTTACTAAACATTCTCTCAAGCATTGAATAATTGCCCTTGCATTGAAGACTCAAGTGTGTCAAGAACAAGAAGACAACTCCACTAAGACGGACCAATTTCACTACATGTTGTTAGGTGTCCTTAGTTGAGTTGTAATCTTGTATTTTGATTTCCACTATATCTTATTTGCTTTCTTAGAAGCCTTGTATTAGGAATCCTAAAACCATAAACCATCAGTGTTTGTGTTGTGACTAGTGTAGTCATAAGTTAAAGTCTTTGTCACTAGTGAGTAACAAAGTGGCTTGTAATAAGTGTATTACAAGTTAGTGGTTCAAAGTCTTTGTAAGAGAGTCATTACAAAGTGGCTTGTAATAGTTGAGATTACAAGTTAGTGAAGTTGAAATCCTACCAGTGTAGGTCGTGGTTTTTGTCCCCTTAAGTTGGGATTTTTCCACGTAAAAATCCTGTGCCTCTTTTACTGACTGTCTCTATCGATAACTCTAAGGGAACTGGTAAAGGACCAGGTCTCTTTACAGTTTGTGGAGTCCTAGAAACTATCAATTGGTATTAGAGCAGGTTCTTTCTAAAAGGTTAACACCTAGAAAGGATCTCTAATGGCTGCTCCACCCACCTTTGAAGAAGGACAATCAACATATCGACCTCCTAGATTCAATGGTCAATATTATGGGTGGTGGAAAACTCGTATGCACGACTTTATAATGGCTGAAGATTCCGAACTGTGGGATGTCATTTGTAACGGTCCACATGTTCCTATGAAGAAGGTTGGAGAAGATGGGCTATTGGTGCCTAAGATAAGGAAAGAATACAGTGAAGTTGATAGGAAGGTTGTGGAGAATAACTTTCGTGCCAAGAAAATCTTGGTATGCGGTATAGGATGTGATGAGTACAATAGAATCTCAGCCTGCCAATCAGCAAAGGATATATGGGAAGCTTTGCAAACTGCTCACGAAGGAACAACTCAGGTCAAGCAGTTCAAGATTGACATGCTCACAACTGAGTACGAGCTGTTCCGAATGAAGGATGATGAGTCTATACAAGACATGCATACTAGATTCACATCCATCATAAATGAGCTTCACTATCTAGGTGAAATAATTCCCAGAAACAAGCTGGTTCGAAAGATTCTGAGTGTCTTACCTGGTTCTTGGGAAAGTAAAGTGAATGCTATTACTGAAGCAAAATACTTACAAACTCTAACAATGGATGAGTTGGTTGGGAATCTAAAGAATTACGAGTTGAATAAGAAAAAAGTCAGTGAGAGAAGAGAACCAAAAAGGGAAAAGAACCTGGTTCTAAAAGCTGAAGAAAATGACTCGAGTGAAGAAGATGGTGACATGGCCTATCTTACTAAGAGATTTCAAAATATGGTTCAAAGGAATGGTGGTATACTAAGAAGAGGTAGTTCAAGAAAATCAAGGAACTATGATCTCTGCCACAAGTGTGGAAAACCTGGGCACTTCATCAAAGACTGTCTACTACTGAAGCAGGAGCCCTACAAGCACAACGCTGACAAGACAGCCAAGAGGAAACAGGTTCCCGACAAATGATTCAGCCGGAAGAGTGTTGTTGATAATGTCGTGAAGCAAGCTCTTGCTGCCTGGGCAGATTCCTCTAGTGAATCAGAAGAGGAACCAAAAGCAGGTAACAGTTCTATGATGGCAGTTGAGTACGAGGCCAAGGAGTATGATTCATTGTTCACGCTAATGGCTCAGTCTGATGATGATGAAGAGGGTGAAAATGATGAGGTAAATTTCAGGGATGTTCAGAGAAATCTGAAATCCTACTCCTCAAAAAAGTTAATGGCGTTAGCAAATGTTCTTATTGATGCATACTACAACCTAGCTGATGGTAAAGATTCTTTGATCATAGATCTAGGAGAAGCTAAACAGTCTAGAGATGATCTAGTTGTTTGTGTGATAGATTTAAAAGAAACCATAAGTGAGCTTGAAAAAGAAAAAGAATCTCTAACCTGTAGACTAAACAGTGTAGAAAATGAGAGAGATGACTTGATGGTGGTTGTTGTGGACCTAAAAGAGACCATAAGTAATTTTGAGAAATAAAAGGAAGCACTAGGTGAAAAGACAAATAATGCAGAAGATGAGAGAGATGATCTAACTGTAGTGGTAGTAGACCTGAAGGAAACAGTGGAGAACCTGAGCACTGAAAAGAATACTTTAGCTGAGAAAATCAAAGTTGTTCAACAAGAAAGAGACGATCTTTTGGTAGTGATCACAGACCTAGAGGAAACAATTGAGGAACTCAAATTAGAACATAGGAAAGTGAGCATAGAGAAAGGGAAGGAGGTATCTAGTGAGAAGTACATTAAGCTTGAAAAGGAACTAACTGATGTCAAAACAACCCTGTGTTGTGAACTTGAGAAAAACAGGCAACTTCAAGCTGAAATGGTTAAACTAAAAATGGATCTTGATAAATCACTAAAATGGACCTGGTCGACATATGTTGTCACTTCCATGTACTTGAACAACAATGGAAACAGGCAAGGGATCGGGTTCCAAAAGGAGAAAATTCCTTACAACCCTCACAACAAGTATGTCACTGTCCAAGACAATTGGCTCTGTACCCACTGTGGGAACAATGGGCACTTTAAAGAAAGTTGCCCAACCAGAGCTCAATCTTTTCAGAAAAACAAAGTGTTTGCTGACAAAGTGATTCCACTAGGGGGACCAGGTCTCCCGAAGAAAAATAGATTATTGCCTGCTTGGACTAGAAGAGCTCTTATTCATCCTTTTCCTAACTACAAGGGACCCAAACTTGTTTGGGTTCCTAAATCTAACCCTTAATTTTTATGTGCAGGGACCAGTGAGAGAAACAGGACTGCAATGGATCATGCACAGTGGATTCTCAAAGTACATGACTGGGAACACCATGGATTTTCTCTCACTGAAAGCCCTGCAAGGAGGAGATGTATCATTTGGCAATGGAAAAAGGGGGTACATTCTCGGTGTTGGAAGGGTTGGAAAATCTCTTGAGCACTCAATTGAGAATGTGTACTATGTAGATGTTATGAAGTATAGTCTCTTGAGTGTTTCACAAATCTGCGATAAAGGAAACAAAGTTGAATTCTTATCCAAAGTATGTACAGTTACTAGCCTAGTAACTGGTGAATTAGTGTTGATAGCCTAGTGATACAAGAACATCTATGTTGCTGACCTTGAATCGTTGGAAGCTGGTGAGGTAAACTGCTTAAAGGCAGTTGATGATGATGCAGAACTATGGCATAGAAGAGTGGGTCATGCAAGCTTCTCTTTGTTGAATAAAATAATACAGAAAGACCTGGTTCACGGTCTGCCTAACTCAAAGTTCAAGGAACAGAAGTATGGGATGCATGTGCCATAGGAAAACATGTGAAATCATCTTTCAAGCCAAAGAAGGATGTTAGCACATCAAAACCTCTTGAACTGCTTCACATGGATCTGTGTGGTCCAATGAGGATTCCTCTTTGGCACTGTTTCTTAGAGAAAAATATGAAACCTTCGAAGTATTTGTGGCATTTGTCAAGAAAATCCAAGTGAAGATGGAGTTGAAAGTAGATTGCATCAGATCCGACCATGGGACATAATTTGATAATGCAAAATTTGATGATTTTTGCAATGAGAATGGAATCACTCACAATTTATCAGCTCCAAATACTCCTCAGCAAAATGGTGTGGTCGAAAGGAAAAAGAAGTCTGGAAGACATGGCACGAATAATGCTTATTGACAGTGGGATGGCAAAAAATTTCTAGGTTGAGGCAATCAACACTGCATGCTATTTGGTGAACAGGTGCATGATCAGGTCCCTCCTAAACAATACCCCCTATGAGCTGCTCAATGGAAGAAATCCAAAGATAACTCATCTGAGAGCTTTTGGATGCAAATGTTATGTCCTGAACAATGGGAAGGATCAACTTGGAAACTTTGATGCAAAAAGTGATGAAAGAATCTTATTGGGATACTCCTCTCAAAGCAAAGCCTACAAAGTGTACAACAAGAGAACCCAATGTGTAGAAGATAGCGTTCACGTGTTATTCAATGAGACACATTCCCAAAACAAGGATAGAAATATTGATGATCAAGACAATGAACCACTTTTGGTTCCTGGAGAAATATCAGATGTCTCAGATGGCAAAGCTGACATGATGAGTCAGATGAGGGAAATAAGTGAAGGCAGTGCAACCACTTCCTCAAATACACATGAGGAACCCGGTACCCCAATTACTACTACTGAAGCTGAAGAAAGAGTTGGAGATGCCGTGCAAGGCACTCCACAGGTTGCAGAACAAGGAATGCAGGGAAATCCTTCTGATGTGCCAAGTTCCTCCACTAACCAAATCCAAGCCCCAAATTGGAAACACAAAATCTCTCACCCCCTTGATAACATAATCACTCCCCTTGATTCAGGAGTTCAAACTAGATCCAAGACCAGAAACTACCTAGCCTTTTCAGCCTTCCTATCCCAAATAGAACCAAAAAATATCAAGGAAGCTCTGAAGGATGCAGACTGGATCGTTGCTATGCAAGAGGAGCTGCACCAGTTTGAGAGAAACAAGGTTTGGCACCTGGTACCTCGACCCTCAGATAGAACCATCATAGGAACCAGGTGGATATTCAGGAATAAGCTGGATGAAAATGGAAATACCACAAGGAACAAAGCAAGGCTTGTTGTTCAAGGATACAATCAGGATGAAGGGATTGATTATGATGAGACGTTTGCTCCTGTTGCTCGCATGGAAGCCATCCGTATTCTTATTGCTTTTGATTCTCATATGGAATTTACCTTGTTTCAAATGGATGTGAAGAATGATAACCCTATTTCCTTTGATAAGGCACAACTTGGCCTTGTGGTCGTGCACCTCCAGGATTGGGGTTGTGTTGTGGCTGGTTAGGTTTGTGCTGCTGGTTTGGTGCTGGTCCCATTGCTGCCCACCTTGACTCTGACCTCCATAATTATTGACATAATTCATGTCCTCCCTGAAACCTTGGTTGTCGCTCTCTCCACTCCACGAGCACACATATGACTGGTTGATGCAAGGAGTGCATAAGCCTCCATTTGTTATATCCACAATGTGCACTTGCTTTGTGCCCATCTTATCTATTTTCTTTGTCAGTAATCTCATCTGGGTCATGAGAGTGGCTATGTTTTCTGCATGGGAATTGTTTGGGTCAAGAGCAACAAAATGGACTATTGGTGTGAGTGTCGTACCTCTTGTCATCCAGCCTCAATTTTGAGCCATCTTGTCAAGAAGAACTTTGCACTCTGTGAATGCTTTGCTCAAAAATGCACCCCCAGCTGAAGCATCTACATTAGCCTTCAGACTGTCTGCCAAACCCATGTAGAATCTCTGTCCCAGCGTCTGATCTGAGATGCCATGGTGCGGACACTTCACTAGCATACCCTTAAACCTCTCTAAGTTTCTTGCAAGGTTTCAGTCGGTTTCTGCTTGAATTGCAAAATCTCATCAATTTGCCTTGCAGTCTTATTGGGAGGGTAGAACTTGTTCAAGAACTGCTTGGCTAATTCTTCCCAAGTAGCAATGGAGTTTATTCGGAGCGAATTGAGCCAAGTTTGAGACTCTCCAGTCACTGAGAATGGGAAAGTAATAGCTTAATGGCTTCAGGAGTCACATTCGGTTGTCTTTGAGTCACACATATTGATAGGACATTCTTAAGATGCTGTTGTGGGTCTTTGATGTATGACCCCGAAAACAGTTCCTTATTCTGCAATAGATGCAGCATGTTGTTGGTGATCTGGAATGTCTCCGCTTGTATCTTAGGAACAGCAATGACAATGGCCAGGTTGTCAGTTGTTGGTTTTGCCCAATCATAAAGATCATCTTCTGGCACAAGAGGTGCCACCACTTGATTGTTTGGGTCAACACGGTCATTTCGATTGTTTCCGTTGACGTCATCCACGTTTTCCATTTCAATTTCAAGTTGGTCTTTTTGTCTTAACTGTTTGTTCTCCTTATTGGCCCGATTCAATGCCCTGAATGTTTTCTCGGGATCTAAGAGTCCTTCGAAAAGTTCGTCAGTTCTCAAAGAGCTTCCAGGCATACACCTGAGTAACAGGAGAGTTCAAATGTGAGAATTTCAATGGAAAATTTTTAACACCGTAGAAATTTGATCTAAACTAAAAGTCTTATAAGTTGTATTAAATAACATCGTTAGTTCCCCGACAACGACGCCAAAATTTGATCACACCCAACTATGCCTTATTAAAGGACTAAGCGGTCGCTGCAAATATAACTCGGTTCAAGTCCGGAGTCGAATCCCACAGGGAAATAACCTATTTACTACAACTTTTAGTAATGCTAATGACAAGCTTAGACAACTTCCAGATGCAAGATTTTTATGAATAAGCAGTGGAATTTATTTAGCTAATGTAAAATGATAATAAAACCAGCAATACTCAAGACTAAAATTGAATTCAAGGATAAAAGGATCTAGGGCTATTGACTTCCCAATTGTCGGATTAATTCTTAAATCTTTCGCTATAATCTCGCCGTAATACTCTATGAGGATTATGAGTTCCGGGCTACCATAATTATCTCTCAATCAATTACGATAATTTACTAGAAACATTCTCTCGAACTACTCTAACTAACAATTTATGCAACTCAGAATTATCCCACCAAAGCTTTGTTATTTCTAAATCCACTTTTAAATTCAAGTAATTAATCTCTTCAATTACCCAAAAGTGGTGTTGTTCAACAAAAATCTAATCAAGTGTTCTTTCTCAAGCAACACAAGGCAACTAAACAAGATTAATCAAGGGCCCTTTCAATTAACCACAATACAAAACGTAGTTGAACAATCATAGAACAAATACGGCTCGATTATATCAAAATAAAGTTAAAACTTCATCCAACAATTGGTTCCATTAATCCTAGATTATAGGTTTAGCTACTCATACTAATGGAACACAATTCACTAAAATAGTTCATAATCAACAAATAGAAATAAGAAGAAGATGATGAAAACTCTTAGGAATTGATCCTTCTTCTTTTCAAATAGAAATAAGAAGAAGAAGATGAAAACTCTTAGGAATTGATCCTTCTTTTTTCTCTTGTTCTTGCCTCTAAAATCTTCTAAAACCAGCTATATCTGACTTCTGGGCGAGTTTAGGCTTCATATAGGTTTAGGTTAGTCGCCTAGAAAATTACATAATTGACCCTACATGTTTGGCTTTTGTCCGCCCGTCCGCGGATCCGGCCTCGGATTTTGACTGCTTCACTGCCTTGAGTTCGCGGGCTAATTCGCGGCCCACTTCGCGACCGCGCACCTCGTTGGGTCGTTTCGCTTGCTTTTCTCGCTCCTTTTCGACCGGGCTAACCTTCGGTTGGCCTTCCACGCTTCATAATGACTCCAAAACACTCTTTAGCTCCCTCCTAACTCAGAGTGGCTCCTGCAAAGCATCAATTTCTTAATTAGAGCATTTTGTTATCTTTTTTTATTCAAATATCAATAAAGTGCGGCTAAATTAGAGTGTAAATAACGTCTAAATTGCATAGATATAGGCTACTATCACTAAGCCACGGCTAAACCTTGGATATCCAAGTGGATTACCTTTGGGAGTTAAGCCGAAGATCATGATGGTCTTGTGAGTAACTGTGATTGCAGTATTTTTTCATAATGTTTTCTTACACCTTTGAAACTCAACAAAGATGCCTACCTTTCTTTCAATACTTTAAGATGGAAGTATATAGAGTATAGGACTTTCTCAATCTCCGTCCAAACGGATTTAATTTTTTATTTCATTCCTTCTCTGCTCCTGAAAATATATCAAGATCAAGAATGTTAAAAAGACAGAGTCAACCAATAGATTAAAGAAGTTTTATTTTTCTAAAGTAACATTCTCTCTTCTATATATCTTTAATTGAATTATGAACTCCAGATGTTTAGATATTTCAATTAGAAGCAATAGTTAAACCAGCATAATAAAGAAAGTCTTCTTGCATCTCTGAAATTGACTAAGCATTTTATCATGTGTTTTTAGTAGTTGAATTTCCCAGTAATGTTTAACCAATATACTTCAACCTTTTGTCAAGCTATTTCTTATACTATTTTGTCGTGCTTCCGTATAATAAAATACAATATAACTAATATATTTGATGTAGCACATGCGTCCAACGCACGTACACTAACTAGTATATATAAATTAAAGAAGAAAGCCTTGAACTACGGTAAATTATCTTACATAATTATAATTTTATATAGAAAGATTACCAGGGACGGATCAATAGTATAACATTTGAGTTCACCTGTCTTCTGTAACTTTTGTTTATACTATATATATTTATTAAGAAATTTGCTAAATATGAATAGAAAATAGTTTACGGTGAACTTATTCATTATTGTATATATATATATACTACTTTGAGGTCGCAGTAAAACTTTATAAACTTCAAATAAAGAGCAACCATGTCTTTAGACAGATTTGTGGCTACCATCATTTAAAATCGCATGAATATATGACGGAAGATTCTAGTGCCTAAAAATTGAACATGTGGGAGGGTTTGGCAACTTAAGACTGGAAAGGGAACACAACTTTGGAGTTTGACAACCTTTAATTTCCATTTCGAATTTGGTTAAGTCAACAAAGCCATCATTAAAACAGTGACACGTCTTAATGAAGTGGGTGAAAGTTATAAGGTCTCGAGTTCGAATTTTTATAGACGTAAAAAATATTAAGTGATTTCTCCTATCTATCCAAGCCTTGATCGATAGAATTAACTAGTATATGTTGTTGGTGGAAGGTGACAGTTATTCCTTGAAATTAGTCGAGGTGTATATAAACTGACCCGACACCACTATTATAAAAAAAATAGTGACACGTTTTTTTTCCCAACAATACTTCTCTTCTAGAGACACGCGTATCAAATTATGTTGAGTCAAATTTACTCACTTAGGATCGATGGACTTGACCAGCCACTTCCCAACATGTTAAGTATTTTAGCCTAATATATTGTGATGAAATTACTTGGTTTATTTAGCGGAAGGACATTAATCATGAATTAAATAAAAAATAAAAACAATAATAACTAATTACCAGGAGTTACATTTTAAAAGATGACGGAATTCAAACCAAAATGATATTTTTCCTTTGCAAAATAAAAAACCAACTCAGCCTCCCCCAAAAGAAGACCAAATATAATTAGATCTCTCTTAACAATCATCCTGTATAACAATACTTTACTATAGTGACTTAGTTTTCTTTGCAACTAGAATTCCATATTATGGTATGATATATGTTCTCTATAATAATACTTTAAACAGCAAAAATCAGAACAAACAAAATTGTTATAGAGAAATTTGACTGTTATACAGACTCACCAGAAAAAACTTTCTAAACAAAATAAATCCAACAGACAATTGTTTACCAAAAAGAGAGTCTGGGCCGTCTGCCCATTGGATTATAAATTTGGTGGGCTAGAGATTTATTTCAAATCTGTCGCTTCTTAACGGGGATTTAGCATGAAAATTTTTACATTTCTATACCATATAGTAAACTATATTACTCTCCATTTTTAACTTTTAATATAATTACCTTTTATATATCTAATTATTATCCTTATACATTTTAGGAGATTTAATAGTATTAATTAGTCTCCTAATTTAACTCTACTGTATATTCCCACTCCCCCCACGTTTCTCTCTCCAAATCTCATCCCTTCACTCACGTATCAAACCACACCCCACGATTTCCTCTTCAATCACCCACTATTTCCTCTTCTAAAACCAGCGAAAATCTGTAACCCCTCCATTAGCGCCTATTTGCAAGTTCTTTCTTCTAAAATCAGTCAAAATTTGTACTATTCTTCAAAGTTCATACACCCATTAACGACCAGCTTCAAAGATTTTCAATGAAGAAGAACAGAGCTTCAAAGAACATCCCTAAAAAAGTTAAAGAAGAATTGTGTGTTGTTGCAAACAATTGGGAATTCTCTCTACGTCTCTCTCTATCTCTCAATCCCTAATTCCAGTAATGTAAAGCAAAGGAAAAGAGAGCAGCAATTCCACCATTACCAGCCATTAAAAAGCTTTAAAGGTTTGAATTCGAATTTGATTTTCAAAAATCATTATTTGTTTGGATTGGATGTTGTTGCAAACAATTGGGAATATGATTTGGAGTTTACATCTCAATTTTGAGGGTGTTTTGGTGACGATTAGACTTCATTTAGATTGAAAGTCGAAGAAGAAGAAGAAGAAGAAGAAGAAGAAGAAGAAGAAGAAGAAGAAGAAGACGTGATATTCACTATATTTACGAAATTGTAGAAAATTTGTACAAAAATTGTAGAAATAATATAAGAAAAATGTAGATAAATTGTAGATACATTGTGTAATATATAATTAGTTGTATGGAATTTTATTTTTACTATGTATAAATCAGATATAAAATATACAAAAGACATATTGTATAAATTTGTATTTAATTGTAAGTTATTGTAGTTATATTTAACTTGATAGAAATAATGTGTGAAAGTTGTAGATAAATTTGTAGATAAGTTGTATAATATATAATTAGTTGTATGAAATTTGTTTTTACTATGTATAAATCGGATACAAAATATATAAAAGACATATTGTATCAAATTTGTATTTAAGTTGTATGTTATTGTAGTTGTATTTAACTGGGTAGAAATAATGTGTGAAAGTTGTAGATAAGTTGTATAACATATAATTAGTTGTATAAAATTTATTTTTACTATGTATAAATTGTATACAATAAATTTGCGTCGAGAAAATAAAAGCAAGATCGAAAGATATATCAACAATCGTGGTATTTGATTTCAAATATTTGAGCGTTACAATCTCTATGAATCCTCTGATTCTACTTTTCTAGTATAAATTCAAGGGCCTTTGAGCTTGATCTTGAATTTGAATTTGATTTATCCGTCGCGAACACTTTGATTGTTGCCATGAATTGTATCACGAACAAGTAGCCTTGATCTTGAACGCCTTGTATTTGATTTGACTTCGTTCTTGATCTTGAATACTTGAATTGTTCTTCGTTCTTGAGCTTGAACTTGATTGCTTGAAGCTTGAAACTTGTAGAGAAATTTGCGGTATTTGATCCACGAGCTCTCTCTTGCTTCTTGTTATAACTTTTGGTCCCTTTTTTTGAGTTATGAAGACCCCTATTTATAGTTGTGGAAGGGAAGAGTTGTGATAAGAACAAACTCTTTCCGACCAATCAAATTGAAGTGTGACATGGCCGCATTTGATTGACCAGAACATGCCACTTGCACATATGACGCATTTTCATTGGCCTTTTAATGTGACTTGGCATGCCTTGTCATTTTGACACATGGCATGATTCTATTGGCTCTTCCGCGTGACTTGGCGTGCCACGTCATTTGACACGTGGGCATCCATTTGGGCCTCTAGGAAGATGAAATCTTGGGCCTAATGAATTGGGCTCATCACTTTAGCCCCAATTAAATGGGCTAGTCCAATGAATTAAGATTTATTTATCTAACCCATATATATTGGACTTATATATATAATTTCATAACATTAGCCCATAATATTTATTTGGACCAATAAAATCCAAATTATTTTATGAATTTAATTTTAATAAAATTTATATGCTTACAAATGCCCCCTACTTCAAGACTAGGCAAGATCTTCAAACTTTTGTAGACTAGGCTTGAAGTATTTAGGTAACAAATGTCTTTATTTATTTTACCCATTTTTGCAAACATCCACGTAAATAAGATTTAAAAGAATCCAAACTATAACTTTGAGTCTAATCAATTCATGTGAGATATTACAGAAAGAATCAAAAATATAATTTACTCATTGCCTTCCTAATTTTGATGGACTTCTAAGACTTTGCACCTTACTACTTTTGGCTTTATACGGTTTTGACAAAAATCCATAAGTGTCCAAATTTGTTAGAAGCCTTCTGCTTGTAACTTCCATCATTAGAATTGAATTAGGAGAACAAGTTCATGTTGGACTCTTGCAAAATCCCTACTCCCACATCGCAATCAACCCATCAACTGGCGTATTTAGAGAATCAATAAATAGGGACGTGCCTTCCCTTCAATTGGCATCAGTCACAGCTCGCAAGCCGGTCCAAGTGAATTATTGTCAGGTACTGGCGCGAAGGTAATTTCTTCTTTTTTTCTTGTTCTTTTCTTCCTTTGTTATTTTTTTTGTAGGTCAAACAAGGAGGATGTGTCTTGTTTAACGAGATAATCTATGCATGATGAAGACCTTTAAAAGCTCGTGGTCAAGATTTTTTAAAAGTTCACTGAAGACTTTACACTATCTAAGCTAAAAACTTCATTTTATTTGAAAACTCGACTTTCTTTATCTCTGGCAAAGACCATTACACCGTCCAAGTCAAAGATTTTATTTTATCTGAGGCAAAGACCATTACACCGCCTGAGCCAAAGATTTGTTTTGTCTAAAGCGAAGACCATTACACCGTCTGAGCTATGACTTCATTTTTATTTGAAGTGAAGATTATTACACTGTCTAAGCTAATGACTCCATCTTGTTTGAAGATTTAACTTCATTTTATCTGAGGTATAGACCATTACACCGTCTGGGCCAAAGATTTATTTTGTCTTAAGCGAAGACTACTACACCGTCTGAGCTAAAGACTTCATTTTATTTAACGCGAAGACCATTACACCGTCTAAGATAATGACTTCATCTTGCTTGAATCTTTAACTTCATTTTATCTGAGGCATAGACCATTACACTGTCTGGGCTAAAGATTTATTTTGTCTTAAGCGAAGATCATTACATCCTCTAAGCTAATGACTTCATCTGGTTTGAAGATTTAACTTCATTTTATCTGAGGCATAGAACATTACACTGTCTAAGCCAAAGACTTTGCCTTTTCCATGCTTGGTAGGATTATATTATGAATTTGAGGCCATGAATATCGCATTTCTTAGCTAAATGCTAATAAACACTTTTCTCTCTTTTTGCAGTCTAAACATGGTTTATTTCAAAGACAGAATTTCTTTCTCTAATTCTCAATGCCTTATCATCTCGGGCCATAAGGGAAGCAAGGAGGGGACAAGGTTACCAGTTGATAGGTCACTAATTGGCCAGTATACTGCAGCTTCATGGGTACCTTTGAGGGACCCACCTTATTTGGCAGACTGGACGGTTGAATACAATAGTCGTCCTCCCAAGACATGGGTGCTTCGCACCACTACCCATCATGCTTGGAATTTTGCGAGTACCTTACCATGCCTAGGGCGTCGAATCATTAACAAGGAGACTTATTGGGGAAATGATTTGCCGTTCGGCAGTGAATTTCATTACGTTCCTGGCTACTGGGAATGGGCAGAAGATGTCTTAAGTAGGTGTCGCTTGACACTGGAGGGTGCAAGAATTTATGACGCCGTATATGCTTCACTCTTCACATATGATCGTAATACGAACATTATGCAGGCTTTCTGTGAGGCATGGTGCCCTGTTACCAACACATTGCTTACCTCTGCTGGAGAACTATCCATATCACTTTGGGATTTGTATAAGATCGATGGTTTGCCTATAGTAAGATCTCCTTACGAGGAAATTGTGCCAAATGTTGAAGAGCTTACAGGCACGTACGACAAGGGGAGAAGGTTTCTTCATTGGCTCCGACAGGGAGGTAGCAACGATCCAAAGGTTTCTACGAAAAAATGGGTAGAGTTATGGTGCAGAAAGACAATGAAGTATACTCAGCCTTCTTTAAGGAAAGAAAAGAAGTCTGCTCGTTTGAAATCGACACACAAAGCGGTAAATTGGTCGACTGTAGAAGAAGATATGTTCTATAAGCTAGGAGTAATGGGTGACAAGAAAGACGAAACATACTTGGCTGCTTTTCTATCTTGTTGGTTATGTATTTTTGTGCTTCCTTCAAAAGATGGTGAATTCATTCGTCCTGGGACCATTAAGATCGCGTGTCATCTTGCTTGTAAACGAAGAGTTAGCCTTTCAATCCCGGTCTTAGCCAGAATATATAAGGGTTTGAACGAGATTTCAAAGTGCTCGTTGCTTGATCCTGCTCAAACTTTCTTTCCAGCTCATTATGTGTATGGTTGGTTAGCCCATTACTTTAAGACTCATTTTTCGTATGCGAAGGGGCCAGCTGTTCCTCTCATGGACACATGTTCCGGTGAAGGTGTTGCTTGATATTTTGGGAAAGAGGAAGCAAGGAAGCGTATTCATAACGGAGAAAATATCATTTGGACTTCGACAATGCCCCGCAGATCTGATCCGTATCGCTTCTATGACGATGGTAAGGCAAATGAGTTCGAGTTAAATTTCTTTATGAGTATTCGCTCGAATTATCTTCCTTTGAGGGACGGAGTCGACTTTATTATTGAACCTTACAACCCTCATCGATTTAGCCGCCAATTTGGTTTTTATCAAGACACCCCTGGTCGCTTGGAGCAAGATTTTCGTGAGGCCTCATTAGAAGAAGGGTTAAGACTTGCACGGATTTGTGTGTTGACTAGATCTAAGTCGAGGGCGATATTTCCTCCTTTTAGGTCCAATATGAAGAAGTTTACATCATCTAACTATAGATCTTGGTGGGCAAGGGCGCATGGAAGCCTTCTTGAAGACCACTTACAATTTTTGATGAATATTGTTGATCCAATCACAAATATCATTCAAGACCGAATCGAGGATGTCTTAGTGATTGATAGGATTCCTTCTTTATAGTCTAAGGTAGTTGAGATGCGCACAGGCAGTGGACCCATGCTACGTAAAGAAGTTCAAAGGGAAGAGATCCATACTCCACTTGACAAAAGTATTATTCCATTTGGTGTAGTCGTTAATGCCTCTAATAAGCGCCTATCCCAAGAGGAGAGTGATAGCAACAAAGGAGATCAATATTGGAAAAGGAAAAGGCCAAACCCAGAAGGGGTTGTAGAGGTCCTAAGCGTTGATAGCCCTTCAAGAACACTAACATCTCAGAACGAGAAGGTAATTTAAAACATAAACTTTTCCTTTTTGTTATCCTTGGCCAAATGAATTTGCTAAAGAGTCCTTACATTTATTTTTTCAGGCTAACAACGTTGGAGCGTTGCAACGAGTAAGGCCACAAGATAGTGGCGAGTCTGTAGCAGGACCGAACCTATATAAATCATCTTCCACAGCTAAGGCAGATCAAGAGGCAACTTTGTTTAACCAAAGAATTAGACTCTTTGACTAAAGCTTTCTTTTAAGATGAATACGGTTTACTGATAATCCAGGTAATGAAGAAAAATGAATAATAGACAGTATTGCAGAAATAAAAAATTAAAGTTAATTGTATTCGAGAACTAGATGCCTTTACAAGCTGTATTCCCCTCCCTTATATAGGAGATTCTTATAACGTACGACTCTTGCTATGGTTACTCATTAATGACTAATTATGACATTAATGAGGCGTTACAAAGGATAACGGTAATTGGATACAGTTACATAATTTTCGAGTAATCAATTATGGGTCTTTGAATCTGCCCGTGGCTTTGTCTAGATTCATTCTGATAGTGCCTCTCTCCTGTTTTGATCAAGTTGAGTTTCCCGTGGCTGATAAGTTTGTGGGTTTACTGAACCGTGCCTCTTTGTACCGTACCTCTTCAAAGAATCACTTCCGGCTGTCACCTTTTCCTGTGTCCACGTGACTGGCTGAGTTGTCAAAAGCTGACTTACGTGTGAAACTCTTTTTTACCAATACAGATAGTCCCCCCACTTACCATATATTTAACGATTAATATTTGGTAAGTGGATATTCATTTATGGCGGGAATATTTTGCCGCCGCTTTTCCTTGAATCATTGTATCCTTCTCTGCACCATAGGCGTCGTTTGTCACTTCCATTTAATGCTCATACCACGTGTCCTTTTCGGATTGGTTCTGCATTTACTCGGCACCTTTTAGGGCTTTTTGCGGCTGTGCCAGTCCCGAAGTGACATCTTCAATTATGACTTTTCATCATTATTTTCCTTTTTCTTCATGTTTGACGGTTGTCTTCAAGTATAAATACATGTTTTCTTTTCTTTGCTTCCACGAAATACTTTTCTAACTTTGTCTTTTGTAAAGAACTTTCTTCTTTGCCTTTGTAAATATGTCTTCTTCAAATCAACCTCAAAGAGTAATAGATGTTGAAAGTTTAGCGCCATCTTCTGCTCCGACTAGGAGTCGGAGGGGTGGTAGACTTAGAAGTCTAGGATCCACTCCTTCGAGGGGCTCCTTTTCTTCTCAGATAGTTCTTCCTCCTTCCACTAGATCTCCAGTATCTCCGAGATTTAGGGTTTCTCGGTCTTTGTCTAGAGGTAGAGGCGAACGCGTTCGTGAACCTGGAGTCGATGAAATTGTCCCTGCTGAGTTTGTTTTTGCTAGGGATAGTCAAGTTCTTGTAGATCAATCTTCTTCTCTTGACAGTGTCGAAAGATATCCAACCCTTATAACTGAGGGTCATATTTTCCTTGTTCGAAGGGAGTGTTTTGGAAGTCTGATTTTCCTGTCTATATTCCGAATAGTAATCAAAGAATAACGTCTTACAAGATGGGATATTCTTTTGTTTATACGGATCCTTTCACTTTAGGGTTTAGACCCCCCATTGACCCAGTTATAATTGAGTTTTATCATTTTTTCAATATCTGCTTAGGACAAGTTGGCCCCCTTGTGTGGCGAGTTGTCGCGTGTCTTAGGAGTTTGACTTTTTTAGCCTCGGTTCCTTTTACCTTTAACCATCTTATTCACCTGTACTCTCCTACCTTATTTCGTGAAGGGTTTTTACTCTGACTGCTAGAAGCAAAAGAGTGTTGGTAACCCCTGGAGACGATAAGGATAGGGGCTGGTACCTCCGGTATGTTGCTGGACCCACTGTTGGTTTAATGGGTGAAAAAAATCTTCCCTTCCCTGAGAAGTGGAATCGCGCACGTGAGTATGCTTTAGCTCACATTTACTTTTTCTTGTTTGACTTGAGATGTTTTATTTAACACTGTATCTGTTTTTTTTCTTCTCTCAGCAATCATGAATACTGTTGAGAATGTCTCCGGTATTCGTGATTGGGTAGAAAACTTGTTATATGTTGCTCTTTCAGAAGAGAGATCTTGGAAGTATCTCGTTGGGAGGTATGGTCGGCAAGTAAAGACCCACGATAAGTGAAGCTCTTGTTCTTGCTTCTTTCCTTACTCGAGTCTCTTTTTTTGTCATTTAACTTTTTTTCCTTTTTAATAGGGTTCTCTCCTCGTGGGGTGTCTGCTTCATCTATCCCGAAGATGTCCTTGGCTCAAGCCCAGGAAATTATTGTTGGTTCATCTTCCTCGAAGAGGAAGATTAGTGAGTCTCGTTCCGTAGAAGAATAAGAAGAAGAGGCATATTGCGTTTCGCCATAAGAATTGTGGGTCATTATCACACACGATTTCCTTTGGTATTCCAAAGCGGCATATTATGTTTCGCCATAAGAAGCTTTTAACTTCCTTTTCTCGCACTTGTTTGAACGCTTCTGCCTCTACCCATTTTGTAAAATAGTCGGTTAGCACGAGTAAAAACCGTACCTGTCCTTTAGCTGTGGGAAGAGGTCCCACTATGTCCATACCCCATTTCATGAAAGGCCATGGGGATATTATTGGATGTAATAATTCCGCTGGTCGATGCATGTTATTGGCAAACCTTTGGCATCTGTCACATTTGGATACGAAGTTCTCGGCTTCTTCTTCCATCTTAGGCCAATAGTATCCAGCTCTGATTAGTGTTTTCACTAAGGATCTCGCCCCTGAGTGATTTCCACAGTGTCCTTCGTGGACTTCTTTCATCACAAATTCCGTTTGGTTAGGTCCGAGGCATTTAGCTAGGGGTCCTCCGAACATCTTGCGATAAAGTGAGTTGCGAATAAGGCAGTACCGTACAGCTTTGCGGCGAAGTGCTTGAGCTGCTTTCTTGTCTTCAGGTACGGTGTCATTCTCCAAAATATTAAGAATTTCGTTTCTCCAGTCCCAGGTTAGGTTGTTGAAAGTTACCTCATTCCTGTCCTGGTCTATTATTGAATGAAATAGTTGAACGACAATTGTATTGTCTTTGTTCGTTACTTCCGTGACTGCTGCGAGGTTAGCTAATGCATCTGCTTCTGCATTTTCCTCTCTAGGTATTTGCATTACCTTCCATGTTTTGAATTGTCTCACGAGCTCTCGTGCTTTTTCAAGATACTGTTGCATTCTAGTCTCTCGAGCGATGTAAGTCCCCTCTATCTGATTTACTACCAGTTGGGAGTCGCTGTTGATCATAATTTACTCGATTGAGAGCTCCCGTGCGAGTTCAAGCCCTGCAATAACAGCTTCGTACTCTGCTTCATTGTTAGTGATAGGATAACACTTTATAGTTTGCTTTTTTTTTTCACCCGTGGGTGATATCAAGACTATGCCTAAGCCATCGCCTTTTATATTTGAAGAACCATCGGTGAACAAGGTCCATAGGCCTGGATTAACACCGTTAAGGAGTTGTAACTCTTTTTCTACTTCAGATACAACGTTATTACTAAAGTCATCAACAAAATCAGCTAGTATTTGAGATTTAATTTCAGTCCTAGGCTGATAGATTATTTCATGCTCACTTAATTCTATGGCCCACTTGGCTAATCTTCCTGACAATTCCTGTTTATGCAGAATATTTCTTAAAGGATA